>JABUQX010123064.1:0-2500 GCA_015478945.1 Trachelipus rathkii
CATATTATACATAAATACAGTTGTAGATCTTATGTATGAGACCATAATCTTTATTGCTATTATTGCTAACTTTTATTATTACATATATTATTATTATTACTACTATTACACACATATTACATACACATTTCCATGTTGTTGTTAAAGTTACATATATGGGTTATTATTGTTATATATATTATTACTGGCTATATATATTGTTATTATTTATTAGTTACACATACATACATATTTTGTATCCTTTTTAGATATATTTAAATTACATGTTATTAGATTTGTTATATTGTTGGCTAAAGAAATGTGCTGTTGATATTATTCATGAGCATATATATATATGGTGAGCAAGTATGGAGTTTCTAGGTCCCTACCACATATAAGATTGTTACATGTAATACCTCCGCACGTTCCAAATTCCTTCTAAAATACAATTGTTGTGTAGGTGTATGGGTCACAAACCAGATATGAAGAGAAAATAATATGAAGAGAATGACAGAGGAGCGGCGCGTTGCCTTTAGCATCCGTTCCCGGTCCACCCCCCCTCCTACTACATATCCCCGCAGCAGTGTGCTTTGTTGTTTTTGTGGTAGTTACACGTGTACTCCATAACGAACAGTGAAGACTGCTTGTGTTTTATATGTCAAAATACGTGAAGAACCAACAAGTGTGGTGAAACAAAAAGGCTTGGATACATTTCGCGAGTGGAGCCAAAAACGAAACGACGATAAAAGTGCTATGTTTTTAGTAAATCGTCAGTCTATTACTGTGCATGATGCGTACCATAAACAGTACATTAATGAAAAACTCATCGCAGCGGCAAAACAACGTCGGCAAGGCGACACTGTGCTACATGATGGGTCGTCGTCATCGTGCCGATCCAACGTGCCAGTGTTTGATTTCAAAAAGTGCTGTTTTTTATGCAGTGCAGGAATTACCGAGGAATATTTGAGACATTGGAAAAAGTACGATTAAGTGACCGAGATACGATATATGAAGTAAGAACCTTGATAATGACAAAAAATTTTAACGGGTGCCCAAAACAGGAATGCTGAATGGGGCAGTGCCTTCTGTCAACGCATCCGGAATCTACAGTATTTAGTCGCAGTAGAGGTGCGCTACCACTAACTGTTTGAAAAAATTATACAGTCACCCACAATCTGAAAAGAAAAGTGGCAACCGACCGGCCACAAACCTCGATGAAAGCAATGGAAGCGATTTACGCGTATTTTTAAGAGAGCGGTGATGAATGCCAGTTATCCATAGATGAGTATATATATATATATATATATATATATATATATATATATATATATATATATATATATTAAATATATATATTATATATATATATATATATATATTTATTATATATATATATATATATATATATATATATAATATTGTGAGAGCAAGTGCTAAATAGAAAGCTAACCAATCAAAGAATTGTAAAGGCCAGTCACGTTATCTTGGTTTAGCCTCGTCCTCTGTACAGTTAGTTCAATGAATTAATAGTAAAATACTGTTGGTTTGTGATTATCGGTATTAACCAGCATGGTGTTAAAAGAAAGTCGTGCATAAACGTTTCATCAACAATTTGTTAGAAGTGCACATGTTACAACGTCCTGTGGTGTAATCGGGCCACTTCAAATTGTGATAAACGGATCTACATTGTGATAGATGGCGTTAACTGATTTCGTAAAATGAAGTTATATAAATTGTAGTAGTTTGGAATATAATTGTTGCTATGACGATTATGAGTTATTTTTATTGTTATCGTGATTGTCAGAGCAAATTTGACCAACAAATGTAAATGCAAGGATTATTTCTTTCTTGTGTTCATTGATTTTCATGGTTGTTTAAGATTATTATGACTAATACTATCATCATCATTGTTATGGAAGAAAGTCAATAATTCAAAGAACATTTTGACTAATTTAAACTCGGTATGAAGGCAACATTTAAAGAAGAATCAGTATAGGGACAATATAAAGACTCGGTGCAAAGATGCGAGCGACGGCGAGACGATCATAGAGGCAGAGCTGATTAGTGTACTCGTTTCCAGATGACGAGCAACCCGATTGGAAGGAAGTTGTGGTGATGGGTCGACTAGAAGTATTGGGGTCACATTTGGATTTATTGAAAAACATTGACTTGAAAAATCCTGACTTGATCTTACTTACTGATGGCTTAGTTCAGAAGTGCGGACTTTGACAGCGGGCAGAGGATATGAGAGATCAGTGGGATAGTCTGCGTCTCGGCCGGGGACACTGAATGCTTCGGTACGGGAAAGTAAGTTACTGAAATCCTGGTGGGACAGCTGGACGGCGCCTCTTCTCCCGGAAGATGTTCGTTGGCAGAGAAGTGCTCCTGTGCTACCGGAAACGCTTTTAAATGGATGGTTGGTAGTAGTGTAAAAAGTATTATTGTACTGGTATTTTTAAGTAAATATTTTAGATAGGTATAGTTGTAGGCTGGTAAATTGTTAGCAGGGATAGTAATATAA
>JABUQX010123064.1:7500-22500 GCA_015478945.1 Trachelipus rathkii
TTTATATTCCTATCAACCATATCATTTTAGCATATCACTAATACTTTAACTCCGTTTAGCTGAATCACTCACTCTTTTCCGTGTTGTTCTTGTTTTAATACACTACTTGTTACTTTACCGATCTTATATGGATATATATACCTGTAGCGTGTTCGAATATTTCAAAAGATACAATTTACGCTGAGAGTTTACATAGTCTTTAAATCATAAAGATAAGTCTAAAACTGTAGAATAGTAATATTCGCGGTGCCAGATCTCCATGATGCACAATAAGGTCGAGATGGAATTATTCACAATCACCAAGGTATGATGAGACAGACTGAGTCTACGCCACTTAACAAGGAGTTTGTAGTATAGACGACTCTCTCTCAAGGTGCTAGTCATATACCACTCTTGTAATAAAGATAAAACATAATACCATAATTAAACAATTGACCTACTTAGCAACCGTTAAGTTACTTTTTCTAACAAAATTCAGAATCAAGCAAAAAGCATATTGCCAGTGAAAGAGACTCCAATGGGCAAATGGAATTATGTGTAGAGAAAAAATTTTAGAGAGAATGAGTTAATATCTTTGGTTCCACAAAGTCGTTTTGTTCCTTTATCAATATAAATTCAATATAATAAAAATATATAGCTATATAAATATATTAACTTTTAATTAAGATTACCAATCACAATATTACAATAACATTTACTGTGATATTACATATCGGTAGCGCTTTTAGCCCACAAAAAACTAGTTTTAATGCCTCATAAAACCTACAATCAAGGTTACATAATTAAATATGCACTAGGAAATATGTACTGTCATGCATAGTATAAGAACTAGTATGTTCACTAATATCAAGTTCCCATAGGAGGGAAGAGAACATCTTATCCTACCTCCAAGGTTACTCCAAGGACCTCAATACGCACAACGAAACACCGTAATCATCATACCGATTAATGAAGTTTCCCAAGCGAGATGGATAGTCGAAAACTGATGTCATCAATTATATTGTCGATAGTTTCTCCTCCATGGAGATATCGGAGGACAAGAACACACACAGAACATCTAGTGCTTATCCCTTCTATATATGGGAAAATAGTATGTTAATGCTGAATGCTTTATAGAATGTATTCACATAGGATCTAATTGGACCAACCACCTATCTCTTTTGCCCGCCTTTTTGTTAGTCAGATAATATAAATTAAATATCAACTAATTAACAAAAAACCTATATAAAAGAAAATAATGTCACATCTAATAAAGTTTTTTAGGTTATGGTGTAAAAATAAGATAATAATAAAATCACTTTCTAGTATACTTGTAGAGACAAATTTCTTATAAGGAATGCACTACTTAACTTTTCGGTAATTTACAACAGTCCAAAAAAAAGTAAAAAACCACATCATAAGCATGTGAGAGAATATAGCCTTTTTTTAAGGGTCTTATCAATTTAATATCCTAAAAAATTACATACAGAGGAAGTGATACAAGAAGTTGATTTTAATAAAATCTCACGATTTCCCAAATATCGGTTATTTCATTAATATTACGCAACTATTATGAGTAGCAAAAATATATATAATATATATAATATAAATGTTTCAATAAGCCATTTCTTTGAAAAGATTATCAATTTCATATGATTATGCTAAATTGTACACATATAGATACACATCTGTCCTGATTACATCGTTTTCTCAAACCAATTTTAAGAAACATGTAGACTAGGGATTCCGGCCTGGTCAGTATAAATATATATGGTTACTAGAAAGTATCGTCTGAAATTGATATATAATATTAGAAACCAAAATAAAAAATTGTGAACAATTATAAATAAAATTATACGACATTTATATACAATTATTCATCTATACTTACCGATTCAACATTCGGACTGTAGACTTTTTCCTATTTATTTCTTTCATTTAATTACACATCCATTAGTTATTAACTCCATCAATTAGAATATCATTTCCTGGTTTACACTCATATATTTATAAACCGAGAAAGGTCTCTAGATAACAATATATATATTCTATTACTCTTAAGCGTTTCTTCATTTAAATAACCATATTTAACCATTTCTTTTATAATAATTACTTGACCCGTCGAGATATCGTGAACCTTACTACTAGAGAAGTATATTAATTAATTTTAATATCCATAAATTACAAATGTAATATATAATTATATATAATATAGATAAACTACGTGTCACTCTCACAAACCAGAAAACATTATAGATAAAAATATAGTAGAAAAAAGTTATAGTAACCGATATAAATAAAAGTATCCACAAATTGCAATAGCTTGAAGAAATCAAACATAAATGGTCAGTTATTTATTGCAATAGGTAAATGCATTTTGAAACTTAGGCATGATCTTAGACTTTGTGTAGGTATCATTTAATATATATAAAGTTTAAACACTTAAAGGTTGCTGTGTCGCTGGGTGTGTGACCGTCCTGCTTCCTCTAGCTCAACTTCAGATCATCACGTTTCATGTGATGGTGTCAACCTATTTCAGTGCTCAATAATATTATATAGTTTAATATCATAAACTTTAAATATTTTTATATGTATCACATTTAATTTACTCATAATGAATATACTCAATGTATACTATAATATATATATATAATATTATAGCCGCGTATTTAGGTTTTTAAGAGAAAATAGGTTTACTTAATAGTATAGTATATCTTTCGATAATATTAAATTATATATATTTAAAATAATTATATTAATATATATTTGAGTTATATATTTGGTAAATATACCACATATATTAATAATTTATATATGTTATACATGTTATTACTTCGCAATATATACAGTTTCCAAATTTCCTATTTCTAAAATACAATTGTTGTTTGTTAAGGTATTGATCATGTAGTTCACAATACCAAGATAATAGAGAAGATATAATATATATATGAATAGGAAGATGAAGCATAAGGAGTAACTAGGTATATAGATATTATATAATACGCTAGTTATGCCTATTTAAGTCATCCGTTCCCGAGTCAATCACCCCCCTTCTACTATACATATATCCCGCAGCAGTGTGCTTTTTATGTATTGATTTTTTTTGTTGTTAGATTATACACGTATTGTATTATCCATATACTGAAACGGTGTGTTAAAGACTGATAATCATGTAGTTGGTTTAGTGATATACATAGTACAATGATCAGAAGATTAAGCGTGAAGTAAAAAAAGAACCACACACAGCTACAAGATTGTTTTGAAACAAAAAAGGCTTATGGATTAATCTATTTTAAGTATCATATTGTGAACAACATTAAAATACTCGTAAAATATTAGATAATAAAAAGTGTGCTATTATTTTTAAGTTAATAATATCGTCAGTCTAGATAATAATTACTATGTATATATTTGAGAGCATTGAATGTCGCTATTACCATAAACAGTTAACATTAATTTATTATAAATAACATCACGGCAGCGGCAAAATAACCTAAGCTGCAAACTGCATACTCTGTGTATACTTAACATATGCATATGGGTTACTCAGTTCATAAACGCACCATTTTACATCAGATAGTATAAATTTCAAAAAAATAGTTCTCGTGCCTCGCCCCATAAGATTTTGACATTGTTTGCCAGAAAAAAAATTGCTGATATTATGGAGCGACCAAGATTTAATGGTCATTTGGAAGGAATAGAAAATGAGTAGCAGAGCCCAAGAGATATGAGAGAGAGATTAATGGACAAAAAGAAGTAACACGGAATATCAGGAGTGAACACGGTTAGGGGAGTATCGCAAATAATTATTAGAGCGGCAACGATATTAAAGAACCTTGGGATTTCCTTAATGTACAATACAAAGGTATAACTAACTTTTAACTGTATAAAATAAGGCTAATTGAAATATTAAGAGCACTTTATATTTTTTTAGCTCATCTTAATAAGCAGGGTGAATGCAATAACTTGTGTAATGTACGAAGAACTATGCTCTCAATTGCTCCTTTACTTAGTCCAAGAATAATTCCGCATCCTTACTCATGTGAAAAGGTGTATACATTAAAAAATAAGACAGTTAAAGTTACTGAAATTCCTGAATGATCAATATAGGGTCGTAAAAAGTTTATTAAAGCACTGTTTATGGAAAAAGGAGAAAACGTCCCCTTAATATTAACTCAGATCTAATCACCACAATCTATAGAAAAGATATATAAAGATATATATATAGGCAATATAAACCGACCTCACGGCCACTAACCTCAATTTAAAGCAATGGAAGCGATTATTAACAGCCGTAATATTTTTAATTATAGTAGAAGTACTCTCTCGAGTGATATATTTAATGAATATTCCAGATTTATCATTTTTAGTGTACGTAAGGAAAAATTTATAGATATAATATTAAATATTTAATTAATTATATTGTTACTGAATTTAATAATAAAAAAATAACCGATTTCTGTATTATGGTTTTAAAATAAGTAAAAACTTGGGTTTTTTTTTAAATAAATAAAAGATCAACTCCTTAAATATATTTTTAGTCTTTTTATAGTATTATTATTTTATTGTATAAATAATAATTTTCAAATCGCCCTATATATATTTATTTTACTACTATTTAATGTTATTAATTAATATCAAGTGATTAATTTTATTAGTATGAGTTTTATATTTAGCTCAATTAATAAATACTCAGTTAATAACTGTGAGTCAATATTATGGATAGTAAAACATAAATGATGATTAATATATCCATATTATAAATTTATTAATAGAGTTATTAATAGATACTGTTTTAAAATGTTTTATAGAGGCATGCACATGCAGGTGGGCTATATAATATATATAAATAAGTAAGTTAAAACATCTCCCATGAAATCTGCAATAAATGGAATTGTTAAAAGTGATCTAGTCACGTTATCTTGAGTTTTATTAAGCCTTTGTCACTTCCATTTTGTAGCAGTTAGGGTTATCTTAAATAATGTATATTAATATATATAATTAATTACTAGTATTTGTTATTTGTTTTTCTTTCATTGGATATTTAATTAATTCCAATGCTAAATTGTGTGTTTTAAAAAGTAAAAGTTCGTATTTAGCTAAATATATTAAACGTTAATTTCATCCAATACAATTTGTTTTGTAAAGTGGCATATACAATGTAACAACTCGATCCTATGTGTATGTATATAATAATATATATATAATATATAGATTAATATATATATATATATATATATTATATTATATAGTATTCCTTCATCTACCTTTTGCTTCCCAAGACTGGTGGTAAGTAGGGTTATTGCCCTTCTGCTTTCTTTTTGCGTGTGATATCCTGTTGCATCAAATGTAGTTGTCGGGGTCCACTCAAATTGTCCCGACTGTACGTGTATTTGTCTTCTGTGTAGGACGGCTCACATACCCTTGTGTGAATCTTGCATGTTAACTGATTTCGGTAAATGGTCAAGTTATATTAGACAATCAGACAGGTGTCTAACTATAATTGTTGCTATGCCGAGATTAATGAAATTTTGCTTATTTGTTCGTTTTTATGTGATTGTCAGAATCAAATTTGACCAACAAATGTAAATGCAAGGATTATTTCTTTCTTGTGTTCATTGATTTTCATGGGTGATTATCGGTATTAACCAGCATGGTGTTAAAAGAAAGTCGTGCATAAACGTTTCATCAATAATTTGTTAGAAGTGCACATGTTACAACGTCCTGTGGTGTAATCGGGCCACTTCAAATTGTGATAAACGGATCTACATTGTGATAGATGGCGTTAACTGATTTCGTAAAATGAAGTTATATAAATTGTAGTAGTTTGGAATATAATTGTTGCTATGACGATTATGAGTTATTTTTATTGTTATTGTGATTGTCAGAGCAAATTTGACCAACAAATGTAAATGCAAGGATTATTTCTTTCATGTGTTTATTGATTTTCATGGTTGATTATTATGATTAATACTATTATTATTATTCATTGTTATGGATAAATAGTCAATAATTCAAAGAACATTTTGACTAATAAAACTCGGTTGTATGAAGCAACATGTTAAAGAAAGATCAGTATTAGGACAATATTAAAGACTCGGTGCAAAGATGCGAGCGACGGTGAGACGATCATAGAGGCAGAGCTGATTAGTGTATTCGTTTCCAGATGACGAGCAACCCGATTGGAAGGAAGTTGTGGTGATGGGTCGACTAGAAGTATTGGAGTCACATTTGGATTTATTGAAAAACATTGACTTGAAAAATCCTGACTTGATCTTACTTACTGATGGCTTAGTTCAGAAGTGCGGACTTTGACAGCGGGCAGAGGATGAGAGAGATCAGTGGGATAGTCTGCGTCTCGGCCGGGGGCACTTGATGCTTCGGTACGGGAAAGTAAGTTGCTGAAATCCTGGTGGGACAGCTGGACGGCGCCTCTTCTCCCGGAAGATGCGCGTTGGTAAGGAAATGCTCCTGTGCTACCGGTAACGCTTTTAAATGGTTGGTTGGTAGTAGTGTAAAAAGTCTTATTGTACTGGTATTTTTAAGTAAATATTTTAGATAGGTATAGTTGTAGGCTGGTAAATTGTTGGCAGGGATAGTAATATAAACTTTATAAATGAAATTTAACCTTTTTTTTGTTCCTTGGTAGTCTTCAGACCTCGTTACGAAGAGGAACGCATTTGAATTCAGAAAGTATAAACTATAATATATATATATATATATATATATATATATATAAATAATATTATAAATAATTTCTTTACTATATAAATATATTATATTATATATATATCCTCACCTTATTAATCTAAATCTAATAAATTAATTTTTACAAAGTTATATGATATTATTATTATAATATATAATATAATTATATAAATTAATATATATATTGAAGTACAGATTTTTCTTCTATTTACTAGATTTAAGAAATAATGTAGTCGTATTTAAAAATAATTTTCGCAATTTAATATTAATAAAAAAAAGTTAAAGTGAAAAACAGGCCAGATTCGGGTAATAACAATATACGATTGCATCCTACCATAACAGGTTTTAGAGGACTTTCGAGTACAACCACTTCTTCATGTACATCCACAGACAAAGCTTTCCGAAAGAAGTTGAAGAATGAAATGGGCACTAGTAAAAAAAATTTCAAATGTGATATTTTCAAAAGTCGTGGTTTTGTCTTCAAAATCAAACTTGAGTCATATCACTTGGTAATGCCACGCAATTTGAAACTCTATGATATATGGGGAAAGAGGATTCGCCCATAAAAGTTAAATCTCATAAACCCCCAATTTTCGGTCTAATCCGCACGCCGCATGTGTTTCATCAGCCTTTAATAGTACAAGTTGTCCAAAAAATAAAAAGCCAGCAGCTTTGACTAACTCAAGTCGCCTCAAACGACCACGAAAATAACAATTGATACGATTTGAGTTAGGATCTAGAAATGTCTTATTGTTTTCGCCAGATTGTTTCGAGTGTGGGATGCAGGGAAGTAGAAGAAACACGGAATCTATCATCCTCTCATCGTATGGAAAATTATTAAGCGTGAAGTTGATGAATAAAATATGAGAATGGGGCTCTGCCCGTTAGCGGATAAAAAAGAAAAGAAAAAAGAAAAAAAAATTAAGTTGAAAAAAGATTAAAAAGGAAAATGAAAAAAAATAAAAAAAATTTTGGTTAAAAAAAAAAAAAATATATTTCTAGAAGACCAGCTTGGAAGTACAACTTTTAAGTACAACAAAAAGAAAACCATCTGGATGTGAAAGCCTTTTTAATAATATATAATATAATTATTATTATATATATATATATATAAAGAATATATATATATATATTATTTTATATATATATATATATATATATATATATATATATATATATATATATATATATATATATATATATATATATATATATATATATATATATATATATATTATGAAGAAAATGAGTTGAAATAGATTAAAAAATTTAGTAAATTACAGCAATATAGTCCATTCATTTGAGACATGAAAAAGGTCTTTTATTGCAAAAGGTTAAGGAATTTTGAAACTTGGCAGGAGTGTAGACTTGGTGGCCTTAAGTTTGGCCTTAAGTTTAACCTTAAGTTTGCAACCTCGTGTGACCTCCGCTCTCGCCGCCATCTTTAAAAAATTGTGCTCAAAATAAGTTTTTATCATATAACTCCTTTCATGTAGGTTTTTAGAGAAAAGGCTTCTTAGGTTATCTTCGAATATTTATATTTATAAATTAACCTTTATTATATAGATTTTTTTAATTTTTATAAGATATAGATATATATATTTACACTATGTCCGTATATATATTTGTGGTGCTTAGCACCTGTATTTTGTTACAAGTGAATACCTTCGCACGTTCAATATTCCTTCTAAAATAAAATTGTTGTGTAGGTGTATGGGCCGCACACCAGATATGAAGAGACAAATATATGAAGAGAAGGACAGAGGGGCGGCGCGTTGCCTTTAGCATCCGTTCCCGGTCCCCCCACCCCCTCCTACTACATACCCCCGCAGCAGTGTGCCTTGTTATTTTTGTAGTAGTTACACGCGTACGCCATAGCAAACAGCGAAAATTGCTTGTGTTTTATATGTAAAAAAACGAGTGAAGGACCAACAAGTGTGGTTTAACAAAAAGGTTTGGATACATTTCGCGAGTGCAACCAAAAACGAAACGACGATAAAAGTGCTATGCTTTTAGTAAATCGTCAGTCTATTACTGTGCATGCGTACCATAAACAGTACAATGAAAAACTCATCGCAGTGGCAAAACAACGTCGGCAAGGCGACACTGTCTACATGATGGGTCATCGCCATCGTGCCGATCCAACGTGCCAGTTTGATTTCAAAAAGTGCTGTTTTTTATGCAGTGCAGAAATTACAGAGGAATATTTGAGACATTGGAAAAAGCACGATTAAGTGACCGAGATACGATACATGAAGTAAGAACCTTGATAATGACAAAATTTTAACGGGTGCCCAAAACAGGAATGATGAATGGGGCCGTGCCTTCTGTCAACGCATCCGGAATCTACAAGATTTATCCGCAGTAGAGGCGCGCTACCACAATAACTGTTTGAAAAAATTATACAATCACCCACAATCTGAAAAGAAAACAGGCTACCGACCGGCCACAAATGTCGATGAAGCAATGGAAGCGATTTCCGCGCATTTGGAAGAGCGGTGAAGAATGCCAGTTATCCATAGATGAATTGATGGAATTCGTTGAGGGTGATTACAGCCTTGATCCTAGAGCAGTGAAAGAACGATTTTTCCAAGAATATGCTGACGAAATATCGATTGTTGTGACAAATACGAATCATTGTCTGTTTTCGGAACACTGGTTTTAAAATATTTACTGATTCGTGGTATGCATCGAAAAATAACGGCGAGGAGGAACGGTTACGAATTGTGCGAGCGGCAGCAAATATTTTGGAGGACATTCGCTTTCAAATGTATGAAACAAAGGAATATCCACCTTCGGACAAATTTATCGAAGACGTCAACACCGTGATCCCGGAGACGTTGCTCTGTTTTCTCGAACATGTAATTGTCAAACAAACTCGGTATTGCAGACAAATGGCGCATTAAATGTGAGGACAGAGCCTATTTGATCACCTCAGCTTTCAGACCGCGGTAATTTTTTTTGGGCCGCTGCAAATCGGTGTTGGTACATATCTGTATAAAAATATACTTCAGCACAGCTACTAGACAGGTCATCAGCCTTGGTCTTTTCCACATCGTACAGAGAATATAATGAGACAGCATGTGAAAACATTTCGATTTGGCAACGGAGTCCGACCTCGAAGACCCAAACGAAGCTGCAGGGGGTATTGGAGACTGGACACAAACAAGATCGGAAACCAGGGACATCACATAAAACCTGAAAACGCGAATTTAAATGGGTTGTGGATTAGGCCTACCCGGGATACCACGTTAAAAAAAACGAGACGTTCAACTCTCCCTCATGGGTGGTGTGGAAACGAGTTGATAGAAGCATTGGTTTTTATTACTTTATTGCATGAAACCTTTAGGTTCTTTAATGAACAGTAAAAAGTTGCGAGAAATACCGCTTATCTGCGATTTTAAAAAATTCGCTCCTGTTCGGTCCTGTAAATCGGAAAGTATTAGTCTGACGAAAAAAAGTTATAAAGCAATATTATGGCAAATTTTATTCTGCCCAACTTTCAAGGTGAAACCTTTTCGTTAAAATCTGCAGGAACGGAGTAATATGCCAAAAACTGATTTTGGGCTCCATTTTTCCAGATAGCGGCGTTCGCAAAAGGTTGAAAACTTAGGGTTATCCTTAAGGCCACTAAATCTACACTCCTGCCAAGTTTCAAAACTCTTTGACATTTGGCATCAAAAAGTAACCTAATCAATGGATTATTTAGCAGCTAGAGAGTAAAGGAAAATAATTTTTCCCATACGTAAATTAATAAAATAAAATGATTAAATTAGTTACCTTTACAGTAACTTTACCCGAAAGTTTTTCCATTTCCCCAAGGATTGCTGAGCACAACGATGATTTTCCTGCCCCAACTGTTCCAACCACTCCTACAAGAGTCCCATCTTTAATTCTTACATTTATTTCACTTAGAACTGAGCTCTCATTTTCGTCGGGGCTCCAAGAAAAAGTACCATTTTCAATAGTCACTGGGGCATCTGCAGAAAAATATTAAACACATTAGAAAATTAAACAAATGTGAATTGTTAATATAAAAAACTTGTTACTGAAGCATGCAAATTAACATTAAATTACATGGATTTACTTACTCCGTGAGTCCATCTCTACTAACGCATTGGGGTCAAGCTACGAGCAGCATTTATAAACTTGTTCATCGCGTTTAAGAGAACTTGTGCCTGAAATTATTCAAAGTAAGAATTTTCTGTTCAAGAATTTTCTGTTCGTCTAATAAAGGCAGAAACTTATTTAGCAGTTAGTTTTTAAAGTTAATCATTTGCAACTGTAAGTGAAACTTAAATGTTAAGTTTGACATCTTAAAACCATTTAGAATTAGTCATTCTAGAGTTTTAATTTCAAAGAGAATATATAGTATATATATATATATATATATATTATAATTACTATATATATATATATATTATATATATATTATATATATATATATATATAATATTATATTATTATATTTATATATATATAATCATATATATATATTATCTATATATTATATATATATTATATAGTATATCATCGACCCTTTCCCCAAGACAGGGGGGTAAGGTGCGTCCACAAATGCATTTGTTAACAGAGAAAGTCGTAGAAGATAGTGATTGCAAGTCGAAAAGAAAGCCTAGCCTTACCGCCCCCTTTATACCCTTAAATGAGAACTCGACGCAGTCAGAAAAATACACCCTGGGGATTAATGGGGCTGCGACTGAACCCCTTCACTATGGCATCGTCGTCAATATATGGTTCATTCTTGGCCCAGGTGGGCCACAACCAGTCCCCCTCACAAAACCCCGCCCATTCACGATCCTATTAGCCGCCTTTCTTCACACCTCTGCCAAACTCACATTCTCTCCTCAAGGCAGTTCCTTTACTGACCAACGCCACTTTTTTCTTGGTCTCGTCAGCCGTCGATTCCGAACACCTACATATATATCCGGCTTATCCACCGACTATATCCATACCTTTCACGAGATCAACCGATCTCAATGTCTTATATCTAGTTCTTCATTACTCTTCTTCACAACCAAGACAACCTGCCTTAATGCGTCACTCTTCTCATTTTATCATATTCTTCTCACACTACAAGCCCCAAAGACTGTCCATCTGAACACATCTTACTTTAGATCTATACGCTCTTATGCCCAGACACATGAGTTTCACTAGCTATACTTAACACAGGCAACAAAGAGCCTCATGTAAGACCTTTGCGCACTCAAGACATAGTCCCTTTGCATCCACCTAGGATTTAATTCACCAGCCACCTTCCTACATTCACAACTTTCTTACTACACACTGTAGCATCTGTTACCTTTTCATCCACTCCAACATATAGTCTAAATATTAACTGAGACACTTGTTCCAGTTGCCTCACTCATCCCAACATGAACTCACACTGGAGGCCTGTCTTACTCACACTATAACCTTACTCTTATCTATGTTTTTTTCAAACCTTTCCTTTTACACACCCTCCAAATCTCTCAAACCTTTTCAGATTCGCTCACACAAACAAATACTGAATATATAGGTAGGGCACCTTCCACTCTCTTCTATTCTCGAATCATTCTAACACCTTCACCTGCCACGCCTAGCTCTAATTCTTTCATTATCCCATCCATATACAAATAGAAAACCAATGGAGGCATAACACACTCCTTGCTCTCTGCTATAATTATTAAACCAGTCACTTCACTCCATTTTTCTTACATCGCGCTTCACTATGCGTATAAACATACATGTTATGTTCCATCAGCAGACCTACCACCAACACAATACATTACTAACTTCCATAGAGCCTTCCCTATTAATCCTATCATATGGCTGTTGCAAAATCCGAATAACACAAAATCAATTTATTCTTCTCTCATCATTTTCTCAATCATTTATTTCAATATAAAGATTTGATGAACATATCCTCTACCACTTCTAAATGCACTTTGATGACCTTCCACCTCAACCACCTAGGAACCAATGGTATCGCATCCCTACCACAAATATTTAACATTGCATGGCAAACAAAGACTCTACAACCTTTATGGAAACACACGCACATAATACCAATATTAAAACCAAACAAACCATGTAAAATAACGCCTGCTTCGTATAGACCTATATCTATTACTGCTCTACATATATTAAGTGACTTGAAAAATATTCCTCATAGAACTTCCCCCTTATTAACCAAAAAGCACTCTACAAACATTGCTCCTAATCTAGATCCAATTGATTTAACCCCACACTCTCACAGGGCTTTTAACCAAACTCCCCCCCCTCCTTCTCAGTGTACCTCCTTGTAGCAATAGACCATAACAAGGCATTTGATACAGTCTCCTGTCACCTTTTGATAGATAAAGACAAACACACACACTATATTATATATATATCATATATATATATTATATATTATATTGATATATATATATTATAAGTATATATCGTATATTATATATATATATATATATAAACGGTATATATATAAATATATATATATTATATATAGTATATATATATATATTATATATATAATATATATATATTATATATATATATTATATAATATATATATATATATATATATAGTATATATATATTATATCTATATGTTAATAATATAATATATGATATAATTATTATATAATATATATATTTATATATATATATGATATATTATATAGTGATAAATAATTATTATTTATATATATATACAATATATATATACTAATAGATTATTATATATATATATATGATATCTATTTATTATATTATATATATATTAATATATATCATATATATATATATTATATATATTATAGTATTTATATATATATTACTATATATATATATATACATTATACTTGAATACTATATATATATATATATATATATATATAATATATAATATATGTGTAAGAACACGCATATTGCTGATGGCTATGAACTCTCATAATCATCACATACACTTAAAAAGTAAGAAATAAATGTAAGGTTTCTCACTTATATGCTCAAGCATAAGCAAGTTCTTGTTAAAGTTTATACGTTTGCTTGTACAAAGAACAGATCATATAGATAAATATCCACAACATTTGGTAAAATTTAAAATCTAAAACCAACTAGATTGAAGCAAATCATATTTTAAAACAATCAATTGCAAATATTACAACGAGGTTTATGTTCAAGCAACTAATAACGTTAGATTGTCAATAACATAGGATGAATTAACTAAAGGGTTCATCGTAACTAAAGAGATGAGCAATGATGATGAACTTTATATTATGGAAAATATTGCCATGTTATGGAAGAGTTTGAAAGCCGAGTGCTCACAACTGAGAATTATTTGCAAGAAACTAAATTTATAAATAAAACCAAAGATATATTTATTTTCACTTAAAAGTGGACAGAATTAAAACTTTCTTTTCATTCAAAATAAAATTTGCATTTTGATTACATTATCAATTTAACCTTTAGAAAAAATTAAACGTTAATATTAAAGATTTACTTCTATCTAGTAATTATAAATTTATACCAAAACAACAGAAACCATTATTATATAAGGTTAACAATAGTTAGTGAATAGTAAGAATTACAACCTACACAATTCATATGTTCAATATTTCATCAATTGCCTTTGCATTGAGAATTTTGAGTTGCATGGAAAAGCCCCCACCCCTCAAAATATATATATATATATATATATATATATATATATATATATATATATATATATATATATATATATATATATATATATATATATATATATATATATATATATATATATATATATAGATATATATAAACCCCCCACATCAATATATATATATATATATATATATATATATATATATATATTCCCCGAAACACCTTACCTGGACCAATGATGTGATCATCATGGGCAACATTGCCACTGGGAAGCGAAGCAAATTGAATAAAGAAATTGAAACAAAGGCTGTTTGGGCATCCAATGTCTTACCAGAAATCAGTATATAAACTGCAAAACTGGCAAGGCTTACCTGAAACAGAACCACACTCAAATGGAATACTAAAATATAAAAACCCAACATTTCTCGCAAAATATAACGTTCTACGGTATAAACAAAAACAAAACAAAGGAAGACAAAAGCATTATATAAAATTCCTGTGCAAAAAAAAAACCAGCAAATCAATAAGAAAGAATGGAGTTTTAAATAGTAACAAATGATCGCCACAAAAACGCACACAAATAATATAACAAATTCATATTTTCACATATTACTTATAATAAAACATTGTGAAATCTCCTTCTCAAAATATTTCTTCCCCATCTGA
>JABUQX010123064.1:27500-37951 GCA_015478945.1 Trachelipus rathkii
AAACCGATGTGATGTTACTCTCTCTGCGAAGGGAAAACAATGTGTGCACAAGTTATCTTAGCTTTCAAACCCCAATTCTATCTGCTCTGACACCAATTGCGAGTGATACCTCAGAATTATCCGTACTGGCCATTTGCAAATACAGTTTGTAACATTCTTAATTTTCTCAATATCCTTTTGGAAAGGGTGCTGCCTTTCTGTGACGCTGAGTAAAAACCTTGGCTTTTCCATACTCCCACCCCATACTCCCACCATTTACCTGGTTTTGACCTATCTCAACAAATCCAGGAACTCCGCTGCCTTGTTAAAGTAATCATTTTTGTCCCAGTCTGCAGTTCAAGGGGGATTTATCCAGCGTTTCCTTACGGCTCTAAAACAGGAGACAGTGTGTGCGCCTCTATCATCTTTCCTGATCACAACCTCTCCCATACCCTCCCCCTCTCATGCTTCAATTTTTATTGCAGAACTAATGACTATAATAATTGCCCTTTCTCGAATTTTATTCCTCAACCAAGGCTACTGTTATATCATTTATTCAGATTCACTCAGCGCCCCCTGGGCACTTAAAGCCTCTTACTCTAAAAACACAATGGTATCCACTGTACAACAATTTCTCCGACTGCTGCCTCACTCTCGCAAGAAACAAATTACACCATGTTCGACCCCCTCTCACATAGGGGTAATGGGCAACAAAACTGCTGACAGAGTGTCCAGAATATCCTTCTCCTCTTTTCGTAGCTGTTCTATGTACCTCCCGAATGCCATTCGACAAGGTTGCCTTCCAAGGGCTTCCATCAACTGATATGCAGCTCTCCCACAAGGTTTCCGGTCTTACTGGCAGGAGTGTTGGGTGAGTGATCAACGAGGGGGAAAACTTAGAATTATAAAGCCAAACAGACGAAATCATTTACACGAAGTAATCCTCGCATAACTCCGCATTGGCCACACCAACTACATATTACGAGATCCCCCTCCCTTCACCTGCAAATTTTGTTATCGCTACACCCCGCAAACTGTTCACCACATTTTCATTGATTGTCCTCAACTGAATTCCATTCACTGTGGCCAATTTAATACACAATGGTTCATAACACCTCCTAAAAAGCTATCTTCACACCTTATCTGAATCGTTCCACTTCAACAGTAACAAATAATCTCTTACATTCAGGAACTGAATATTCTATAGAATTTTTTTTCTTTTTCTTTCAGGATTTATCCTTTTTATATATATATATATATATATATATATATATATATATATATATATATATATATATATATATATATATATATATATATATATATATATATATATATATATAAGGCTAAATCCTAAAAGAAAAAGAAAAAAATATAGCATATTCAGTTATTGAATGCAATACTGAATTACTGTTTAATTGTCACAAATCAGACAAGACGTGAAGATAGCCTTGGAATTTTGTTGTTCCTACATGCTTATTAAATCTCTAAATATTCGGTGAGATGTTTGAATGTTCTAGGACATGTAAAAGCAATTAGAGATAAGACCCACCCATAGGGTTGGATTTCAACCCTATCATCTCCACTTCCTTGTGGACCGTAGTGGGTCCTTTACATAGAAAATAAAAATAATTATATATATATATATATATATATATATATATATATATATATATATATATATATATATATATATATATATATATATATATATATATATATATATATATATATATATATATATATATATATATATATATATATAAAAATATATATATATATATATATATATATATATATATACACACAAAGATTCTTACCATGAACGGTGTACAAGTCCAAATGAAAGAGGTTGCCGCATTTAAATAAGCTGCCTTTTTTAACACCTTCACTTCTTTCTTACGGATTCTCATAACCAGTTCCTTCTCAAGATGGCTCCCAAGCGTATAATTTCAACACCTAAAAATATATATATATATTTACATTCTTCCTGTAATTTAAAAATAATTTTAATTGACACAAGAAATTATATATATATATATATATATATATATATATATATATTTATATATATATATATATATATATATATATATATATATATATATATATATATAAATATATATATATATACGGTATATATATATATATATATATATATATCTATATATATATATATATATATATATATATATATATATATATATATATATATATATATATATATATATATATATATATATATATACCGCTATATATATACCTTAATGCCATTGAGTATTTCGTTCATTAATTTAACTCTGGTGTCTTTGATTTCATCTGACTAATCTGTAATTTCTTTTGTTTGTTTGCAATATATCCATTAATTGGAATCAATATTATCATGACAGCAAGACCAGCGAGAACAGAGGGTCCTTCGGAATATATATATATATATATATATATATATATATATATATATATATTTTTTTTTATTTATATATATTTATATATATATATATATATATATATATATATATAGATATATATATATATATATATAAATATATATATATATAAATATATATATATTTTTTTATAACATATTTCGAAATATACATATATTTCTGCATTGATATATATATATATATATATATCTTTCTGCTATATATATATATATATATATATATATATATATATATATATATATATATATATATATATATATATATATATATATATATATATATATGTTTTTTTTTAGGTACGTATGATGTGGAAAGAACAAAAGAAACAGTAAGTGATGTATGGTCAATAATTCAACGGAAAATAGGTTAGTAAACAATAGACCCTGTAAAGAGGGGTTATAGAGAATCTATATGGTTCATTAAATCTGCCTCTCTTTCTTTCTGCAAGAAATGGATCAAATGTTAATAAATAAATAGTTTTTTCATCCTGTAATATCGAAATTGTACATATTCTAAAAATAGAAATAAGAATAAACTTATCAGAAATAAGTTATATAAAAAGGTCATGCTTCAGTTAATTAATTAATGGTGATGGTATCATCGATATGAGAGAGCCAAACAAGAGGGACACAATAATGTTGATGAGGGACTATTAGTCCTTATAGTTCTTAAGCGTGTCTCACTATTGTGTGTGTGTGTGTGTGTGTGTGTTGTAGTATTTATAAGTCTTGATTATTAATAAACTAATTTAACTAAATGAAGAGTGTTAACTTTCATAACACGAACATAATTCATCCTCTATATTATTCTTTCCCTGGTCTTCTTTGCTTTCATCAATATTATTGTGAATTCGCCATCTGTCATTATAAGGTATTATAATATATATTATTCGTTATTGTCAAATACTCAGTTTATTTATTAACACCCTCATATTAGAATGGGAGGTTCAAGTGATGACAGGAAGGGAGCAGAGAGAGAGACGGGACAACATAAGTATAGGAGTTGTCCGAGTTTCGGGGGGGAGGATGATGGAGAGTTTGAGTTGTGGTTGGATAGGGTAACAGCATGGGAAGCATATGTAGAAGGAATTGCAAGATATCCGGGAATAGAAGTTAAATTAAGTTTGAACGAAAAGGCGTTTAAGATGATTCAAGGAATACCGGATGAACAACTGAAGAAAAAAGATGGAGTAAAATTGATATTAAAGGCACTAAAGGGTGTATACGGGAGAAATTTAGCAGACCTGGATGAAGGCCTTCAAAAAAATTCTCGCTCCCTCCCCCCCCACCACTCACAAGAAACTGTGGTGTTACTGAGACATTGTTAAGTTACCTCCCATTATGATGTTTGGGAGGTGGGAGATATCTATCGGTGAGGTTTGGTTTGTAATTTCTGGGGCAATGTGGTGGGGAATGTAGAGGTTTATTAGGTTGTGTGGTTATTTATTTATCATTGCTGTGAAAAATTGAATTTTGGTGGTGTTGTTGTTTAATGCCATTGTAGTTTGTAAGGTGGTGTTTGTGTTTGATAGTGAGTTGTGTATAAGAGTTAGTAGAGTGTGTTTTAAGGGTTTGGGATGTGAAGATGGCATCATAGCACTATGATGCCATGTCCATTCTTACTTTAGGGGTGATAGTAAGGATTCGGAGGGTTATGAGGAGTGGAAAAAAAAAGTATAGTGGTGGGTGAAGCTGGATGGAAAATATAATGAGTGTCCTAGAGGAGAAGTGTTGATGAGTTTAGGAAGAAAAGCATTTGAATATGTAGGCTATGCAATATTGACTTGGAGGGTTTAAGTAAAGAAGAACGAGTACAGAAAATAAGTGAATTGGATAAAAGATATGGTAAAGAGAAGCAGAGAGATAGATATGATAGGATTTTGGAATACTTTAATATTAAGAGATGAAAAGATAAATGCAAGCAAGTAGGAAGGGTGGAATTAGGGAAAGACATGAGATGTGTTCACCTGCTTGAAGGAGCTAATATAGACCTAAATCAGAAGCAAATGATGTTGGTCTATTGTGGGAAGGATAGTTGGGTATTCTAGAATTTTAAAGATGGTCATACAAATGTGTGCGAAGGTTTAGGGATGAAGAAAGATAGGACAAAGGAAAACAAAGGTTGGTGGACACAACAAAAAGAGAGTGAGGATAAAAATAGAGCTTTTGAAAGAAAGAATGTAGCAACAAATCTAAAGAATAAATTTGGGCAAATGATGAAATGTGTGGTGTGCAGATCAAAATACCACTTTGCTGTGAACTGTCTACATAAAGGGCACTAAAGAAGAACTTCGGATGGCACAGGAGTGTGTCCATAGGAGAAAGGAAGAAAGGAGATATTGGAGGATAGAGGGATATGGGTAGAGGTTGGTTTAGACAGTTAGAACCTCAAGTCTTTTTTGGCAAAGGTAGTAGAACAGAGGATATTGGAGCCATTATAGACACAGGATGTCAAAAGAACGTGATAGGAGAAAAATGACTTGGCATAGTGGTGGGAAGTATGAATGGAAAGGAAATAGAGGAGATGCATGAATCTATGGAATTATGAAAGGGGAATTATGTTTTTGGGGAGTCAGTGTATCCGCTCATTAAGAGACTAAAGATACCTTGTTTTCTCTGCAATAGGAAATTTTTCTTAATTACAGAGGTTGATGATTTGAAAGTTAGGTGTTGACCTAATGAAAAGGGGCATTTAACAATCATATTAAGGTGTTTAAATAAGTGTGTTTGGTGGCATGGGAGTACAAAAGAAGATCTGTTAGATGAAACGAAATATGCAATTTGGTCATCCAGAAAAGGAAAGGTGGTAATGAGACCTGATGAGGGATGCCTATCGGAATGAAATAAATGTGGAGGATTGGAGATTAGTAAGGAAGAGTCTGGAGAAAATAAGTGATGATTGTAATACCTGTATAAGGTATAAAAGAACACCTAGCACGCCTGTGGTAGGGTTAACTTTGGCTGGGAGGTTTAATGAAGAGGTTGCTATGGACCTGGGTGAATTGGAGGGACAGAGGCTTTTGGTATGATAGATTTGAGTACACGTTATTGTCAGTCTTGTTGGGTGAAGAGTAAAGAACCAAAGGAAATAGTTGAAAGTATATTAAATGAGTGGATAAGTGTACATGGGGCACCTGAGAAATTCTTGAGTGCTAATGGACTAGAATTTCAAAATGAGGAAGTGAAATCGTTTTGCAAAAGGTTTGGTATAACTCAGTGGGTTACTGAGGCGGAGAATGCGTGGAGCAACGGTGAGTGCGAAAAAAACTGTGGGTTTGTTAAAGGACTCAATGGGAAAGTTGGAGGAGGAGGATGGACATGGGAGAATGATTGGCCAATCTTGGTCAGTGTCAGCCAAAAATAGTTTGCTAGATTGGAATGGTTATTCGCCAAATCAGTTGGTTTTTGGGAAGAACATTAGGTTACCAAATAATACGTCAGAGGAAGATAGGAGTATGGGTATTTTAAGGACTGAGGCGGAAATGATAAAGGAACATTTGGCAGTGGTTATCAAAGGCCAGGATAATTCATAAGCAACAAGAAGCAGAGAAGAAGATTATAAGAACGATAAAAGGACGAATAAGGGAATACAAGTTGGAGTTACCTGAACCAGGAAAAAGAGGTTTCTTACGAAAGAGAAATAGATAACCAGTGGAGGGGCCCAGCAAAGGTGATTGGACGGGATGGAAAGACCGTGATTGTGAAACATAGGGGGACCTTAAAAGATTTGGCTAGGATTCAAATATGGTTTATTTAGAATTTTTTAAAGTTATTTTGATATATTATAATCAGCATTTCTCGTTTTTACAGATACGTATTCTAAATAAAAATGAAGTATAGTATTTAAATGATCTACCCTCAATAAGTGCTTTAGTAATAAGCTTAAACCAAGTATAAAAACTTTTTTTTAAATTCTTTACAACCAACTTTTTTTATGTGTTCTGGCCTTTGCATGCGCTGTAGTGGTGCTGGTGTATATATTAAATAATATTTTACATAGAATTTCAAGTAAGAAAAAATTGAAAAATTTAACAATAACTTATGTAATAAGCTTTTCACTGTCGGTTTGTTTTCATTCGTATATAGGATTAATATTCAATTTTGAAAATCAAATATTATGCCTCATATATTTGCTACCATTTTTTAATTACCGATGAATATTGGAACTGAATTTATATATCTAAATATTCAATTACTCTGCAATAGGCTTCAAAGACATACCTAAATATTCCCAAAGGAAATAAAGAGAAAGTCCGATCTGCAATGGTGCCGACCAAATCATGTTCAAGTAAGTTATCAAGTCCATAAAACGCTGCGCATCTACCGACATCAAATTGACAATTTCCCCAACAGTTGATTCTTTTCTTGCAGAATTTGAAACTTTTAATGCCTTTAAAAATAAAATGAAATATGCTAAATCTTTAAAAGCTACATTTGCACATAAAAAACTTAATTAACTTCACAGCAAAGTTTGAACATAAAAAAGTGTCTTCTTCAATCAAAAAAAAAAAAAAAATAAATAAGAAAATAGAAAAGCCTTTCAATAACATTACTAAAAGAATTTTCCTAATTCTTCAATTTATACAAATTAAATCTATTTAAATTCTTTTTTCCTTTCACTTTCTACAAATGAGAGTAGGGTGCATGACATGTAAGTAAATAAAATAGTTAAGTATAAGAGCATGATGCAAGTCGAAAGTAATACTCCCACCTCTCACATATCTTTCTCTAATGAAGAATTTTACATCTAGGAGTTCTTTAAATCTTTGGACTTCACAACTGCGCGGGACCCGCATGGTTCTGTCAATGTAGGGTTCATCCCACTGAGCCAGGTTAAACCACACACCCTCAAGAAAAACCGCCATTTACTTCTATTATGCACCTTTTTTCTCGCCTCTGCCAAACTCACATTCCTTTCTTTCAGACATTCCTTTACTGATTCAATCCAATCTTTCTTTGGCCTCCGCGTCGGCCGATTCCCAGCAAACACACCATTATACATCCAATTAACGAACCGACTATCATCATATCTTTCCATAATGACAAATCTTACTACGTTTTCGTTTACCTCTATTTTACATCATTCTACAACTCAAATCTATAATATGTTTATATCCATTTTTATTTAAATTCTTCACACCTAATACACTCGTAAGATTGTCACATAACTGCACTTTAGATCTTATACGTCTTATTCCACCATAGCTTACTACTATACATTAATTCCAGAAACAACAACACCCTCATGCACAACCCTAGCACAGTCAAAGACTTAGTCCCTTTGCATTCACCAAGGAACCAAGGATTTAATTGCACCAGCCACCTTCCTACTACATCTGATCCCTTTTCAATCCAACATATATAGCCTAAATATTTAACTCGGATACTTGTTCTATATTCTCAAGATCCAACTTGATTTTAACAGAGACTTTCCTCCCCTACATCCTTAATTCAGATCTACATTCTTCACTTTCAAACCATCTTTTAACCAGCAGATCCTTAAATCAGTTTCTTCCAACTTTCTTCAGATCACCACAGAAACAAATCATCAATTATAATAAGCTATATAAATCTACTAATTTTCATGGTTAAATTACAAGTTATCATAAGACAATACTCAGACTAAAAAATCACAAATGTAATAGAAAATAATAAATATTATGAGCAAGAAACTAAAATATTGCTACATATGAAACTTTCCTAACTTTATCAATAAAATAAAGAATCAAAAATTAACGATCCTGTAATAGCAAAGTGAGTTCTCTTAATGACACTCTCAAAATCTGTTAATTAATTATCATGACACCAAAAACAATATGACCTATTTAACACAGGACATAGTCTTTAAAGATCAATGTCGTTTTATAAACCAGAAACTAATCCTAATTTATATTTAATTTTTTTTTTTTTTTAAAATAATTTCGAAATCCATAAAAACTTTAATAAATATTTACCTTAACTGCTTCTGAGCAGCATATTTTATTCTTCAAATATCTAATATAAATGACAATAATATTTTTAAGCTACTCAGTTTTCCTAACTATAATTATTAATTAGGTATGATCTACAAGTGGTAGGAGAACTTTCTTGGGCATTCCCCCAAAATATATTTGAATACAATGATATTGTCCTTTAGGTTTGAAAGCAAGGAAAATCAAACTACTTTCTTTTTGAAATTGTAACATGTTCTACACAAATATTTTTCATAACCTTCACTAAATCAGGAAAACACAAAGTGCACACAAATTCAAAACACTTCATTTGTATAAATAATACAGTAAACAAATTCGAACATATGCATTATACTTGGGTAAATCAATTCCAAAAATGAAACTCAAAATTAATAAAAAATAAACAGCAAGAAATATGAAAATAGTAAGAAAATTAATAACAATCTTACTACTTCATTGAAAACTTTAGTTTCATTTTCATGTTCAGTTTCACTAAAGTTCATGAGAATGGAAAATAATTGTTCGTAAAGAATAAGTTGTTACAATAGCAGCAACATATTTTCGCTTCCTCATATGCAATGTTAAAAACTTTGCAGCTCCTGACATTCAAACAACTGACAGATCTGCCTTGTTCTCAAATTCAATGCATTGGAGAGAAGTTTAAGAAGTTCCTCTGCCAATACTTCAAAATTTTTTTGGCATATCAATTTCACAGTTGGTGAGATTCACAATCCAATTGACAGTATGTGAATCAAACTCTATAAAGTAATCAGAGAACAGACTTCTGAGATTGGTAAGATGACTCATTTCTGTATCCTCGACGCTGCCAAAGGAAAGACTTTCCAAAATCTAAAACTGACATTTTAAATATCCTGCTATGCTAAAATACAAAAAAATATTGCCAAATGACATTTTGGAAACCATAGCAGTTGGACTGCATGTTAAATTATTCACATCAATAATTTTGGATATAATGAAAATTATTATAAATGCTCGTGTCTGTTAAAATTTAAATGAAATGTGAATTAGGTTATACAAAGTACATAGCTGAGACACAGTCCTTTTTCGTAACCAAATGCTACAAGACAGGAATCTTACCAGTTGGAAATTTATTGTTTATCATTTTTATATGAAAATAATATATTTCCAAAGGGGGGTTTGCCAAATTTTTGTGGAAATTTACTGCTGTCATGCAACCTCAGCGTCAATTTAAAGAATCTTCTCGTTACTTGGCCTTGCATGGAATAAATTGAGAAACAAACATAGCTGAAAATAGTTCTGAAACTTGTCAGTGAATTACAAAATGAAGCTGGAAATAAATTTTAATTTAGTTTTTACTTGGCGTTTTTTGTCTTCTTTGGTGGGCAAAGGCCAGAGAGAGACCTACCAAATTCAACCAAAGTTAGGAGAAAATTCCAATCCAGATCAAGTGTCAAATGCCGACATGTTCCCGCACATGGCGCTTGAAAGTGTACAAGTTGAAGGTAGATTTGAAAAAGATAAAGGAATGTTCCAGATTTTAACAATAAGATTGAGCATTTAGAGTTGAACAGAGAAAAGATAAGATTGAGTAGCAAGGTGAAGGTGTGTCACACGAGCCCTTCACAATGGAGATGTGTCACAAGAGAGTTCAGTAGAGCAGTGTACGGTGTAATAGCAATAGTATAAAAAAAGTGAGGCAACAATATTCGAGAGAGAAACAGAGAGAGAGAGAGAGAGAGAGAGAGAAGAGAGAGAGAGGAGAGAGGAGAGAAGGAGAGGAGGAAGAGGGAGGAGGAGAGAGGAAAGAGGAGAGAGAGAAAGAGAGAGAGAGAGAGAGAGAGGAGGAGAGAGAGAGAGGAGAGAGAGAGAAGAGAGAGAGAGAGAGAGAGGAAACAAAGAGAAAATGGGATGGAGACAGAGAGAAAGAGAGAGAGAAAAGGAAAAGTAGGGAAAATGGAGGAAGAGAGAGAGAGAGAGAGAGAGAGAGAGAGAGAGAGAGAGAGAGAAAAAGAGAGAGAAGAAAGACGAGAGAGAGAGAGAGAGAGAGAGAGAGAGAGAGAGAGGAGAGAGAGAGAGAGAGAGAGAGAAGAGAG
>JABUQX010123065.1:0-10000 GCA_015478945.1 Trachelipus rathkii
TATATATATAATATATATATTAAAAAAAGACTAAAACTTAGCCGATTTTACCCACTGGAAAACAACTCCTGTAACTGCGAGCATACTAAAAAATTCTCAGCGAAAACATGATATATTTTCACGATTTTTCGTGTTCAAGACCCAGTAATGACTCATAACAGACAATTGTGACGTATACGCCATTTTCAGCATCATCATCGCCGATTACAGGACCAAACTAAATACCTTCATAGAAACACCGTATCCCGTTTTTTAGTTCAAAAATTCATGTTTGACCAGTTGTAATTCATATTAATAAATAATAACTAATAATAATAATAATAAGAATAAAATAATAATCAATAATAATCAATAATAATAATTAATAATAATAATAATTTAGTAATAATGAATAATCAATAATTAATAACATAATAATTAATAAATAATAATAAAATGAATAATAATAAGTAATCAATAATAATTCAATATAATCAATATAATAATAGATAATCAGTAATAATAATAATAATAATACATATAATAATGATAATAATAATAATAATTAAAATAATAATAATGAAAACAGGCATTTACAATATTCTGTCAAAATTACAAATAACAAAAGAATAATCAGTAGTAGATATGATAATATATATATAGATATATTATATATATATATATATATATATATATAATATATATATATATATTATAATAATATATATTAATATACTAGTATATATATATATATATATATATATAATGTATATATTTATATATATATATATATATATTGTATATATATATATATATATATATATATATATATATATAAGTATATCATATAAATATATATATATATTCATATATATATATAATATATATATATTATATATATTATATATATATATATTATATATATATATATTGGCTATTGTTTAAGCCATTAAACTATCATCGTCCATATTCTCATAGAACATACAATACCCGGAAGGGAAAAGGAATGCTTGTTGGAATCCGTTCAAACTTTATTTGCGGAAACTGTAAAACAAAAAAAAAAAATTAAAAAAATCAAAAAAAAATCATATCTTGAAAACTACAATAGCTACAGCGAAAAGGAATACAATTTTACAATTTAGCCATATCTTTTTTCCAGTTTATCCAATCAATACAAAATTTTGGGAGTAGAATTTTTACAAAATTTCCACATCTTTTTTGCTCCTGACTGACACGAACGCATCCAAGCTTTTTTTTTCTCGAAAAATGAAAAGATATATAAATAAAATTTATAGAATAAGAATAATATATATGAATATAAAGAAACTAAATAAAGAACAAGCTCAAATTAAAAACAAGGAAGATATGGCTGAATTACATTTTTCTTTTCGACAAAAAGCCGAAAATTGGGTGTGCCATATTATGATAAACGGTTCGTGCCTCAAACAATTGTCAGATATAAAAGTTGTAGCGCATCTAAAATGCTTTTTAAAAAATCTTCAATCAATAAAATCGGTTGATTATTAAAATATATGCCTAAAACGTTTAATTACCATAAAAAAAATCTGCTGCTGCCAATTACTCCAGTTGACTTGCTTTCATAAACAAAAAAAATGATTTTTATTTCATTGCAACAAAATAATATATAATGAAACATCAAATTAAAGGTCTAGGTACAGTGATTCTGAAAATCTAAAAATTAAGAGCTAATCCGGTATCATATGAAAAAAGTTTTAAAGGAAAAAACAAAAAAAAAAAAAAAAAAAGTAGGGCCCACACTACTTCTATGAAAATCTTTAAATAGGCTTGACAAATAGCGTTTCAATATTTGGTTGTTGTGGGTTTCGCGCCAAATCTAAGCGATTAATTTCAAGACCAAATTAAGAGCAATTGGTCATCTTACAAAGGAAGAAAAATTAACAAAAACTGCATGTTTGCGTTCACAGGGCCTACTTATAACTTTTTCGGGGGGTCAGAAAAACATCATAAATCTTATACCACTTTGAAGTTTCTCAATTAGTCGGATTTCAGTATGTTGTTTCCTCGTTTGCTCTAACGATTAAAACACGATATAATTGAATTAAATCTGAAATTATGGAGAGAATATAATTTAAAGAACTTGAAAAATAAGATCAAAAGAAGCAATTTCGATTCCAATCGGCAGTAGCTTATGCGTATATAGCATCTTTACTGCATTTTTTGGTGAAGCGTTAATTAAACTTTTTAAATATTATTTTTTTTTAAATAGCAATTTTGTATTTCTTAAATTGGAAGTATTATCTCTATACTGTATGGGAAATTTTGACCAAAAAGAAATTGATATCCTTCATATACTAGTTATTGATTAAATTTTTGTAGGCCAGTTATGCAAAAGGTGAATGCCGAAATATTCAGATATTTTAAAAAATTCTTATTTATTATGCGGTTTTTGGCATTTTTCATTAATTTAAATGCATTTTTCTCTAAAAATAGTTATAACCATACTAAATACAAAATGGTAGTTTAAAGTGCTATAATAAAATATTTTTCATCGCGTCTCCAATCCAACCATCCATTCAAGTTGATGAGTAATAATAATTAATACATAAGTTAATAATAATAATATAATAAATAATAATAATATAATAATAATAATAATAATAATAATAATAATAAAAATAATAAATAATAATAAGTACATAATAATAATAATAATAATTAATAATCAATTCTATACTATATATATTTACGCTATAGCTCTTTGTAATGGTTCCGTATCAGTTGATATAGTATATATATATATATAATATATATATATAGCTTATATATATTATATATATACTATAATATATATATATATATATATATGTATATATATATATATATAATATATGTATATATATTATATATATATATATATATATATATATATATATATATATATATATTTATTATATTATATATAGTAAATTGGTGTTATTATACTATCAATATATATATATATTAGTATACTATATCATTATAGTATTATTTATAATATGATATAATATATAATATTTGTATATATATATATTCTAATTATATACTAATTATATATATATATAGATATAATAATATATATATAGGTATATATATATTTATATATATATTATATATATATTATACTTAATATATATATATAGTATGTTTTTAATATACTATTAGAGTTATATATATAATATAATATATATTTATGATAAGTATATATAAATAATGCATACTTTTATATGTAAAAAGGACATAAAATATAAGGTTTATTTGATTTTATTTGATCTGTACATATAATTTGTTTTTTTATATTATAAATTTAATTTGATTTGTTATTTTTGTTCTAATTTCCTTTGATTGAAATTTTATATATAAAAAATAATATAAAGCAATCAATATAATATTAAAACATTTTTAAAGATAATAAGATGTCATAATATATAATAATTATTATATATAATAATAGTAATACTAATTAATATATATATATATATATTAGTATATATAATATATAGTAAATTATATATCTTTTATATAAGTAATAGTATTATTTATACTATAGTATAATAGCGTGAGGAGCGTGGGGCGATGGTACAGTTTGCGTGTTTTCCAGCTTCCGAGGTTGTTATAAATATATATGTGATACTACCACTATATATATCGATATATATGATTATTATTATTAATTATATTATTTATTGTACTGCATATTATACGTAATCTCCGATTTTAATTATTTAGTATATATATATATTATTAGGCATGAAAGCTATATATATATATTATATTTTATATGATTATTATATAATATATTTATACCAGTATATATTATATAATTTTATATGTAATAGTATATTATAAGTAAAGTAACTAATTAATGTTTCATATATAGCTTATATATATATGTTATGAAGGTATACTTAACTACAGTATAATAACATAGCATAAAAAACGTAACCTATTCACACTATTATGATATTGGTTCTTATAACTATGTTACGCTTTATATAGTTTGCAACACTCAGATCATAACACCATAGCATGAATGATTATCCCACTGCGGGGATAATAATTTGATATTAAGAATACCGAGAAACTAAATAAATAATAAAACTACAATGCATATCTCAAAAGATACAACAAGAGTATCTAAACCAAATTCACAAGGTAACAATTTAACAACAAACGGGGAAATTTCAAATGCATTAATGTAACTTCTAGATTTAAAAGTGGTATAGGAACTCTATACTCCTGTTAAATATTTTCAATGGTGGGTATCTTATACTCATTATTTTAACGTATTAGCGCCTGGAACATCGATTACATGTTTAAATATATCCTTACCATTAAGTAAATTTTAATTAAAATTTAATATCCCTGCAAAATACAATTTAAGTTTTTGTTGAAACAATATATTTCAAAGGCTCAAAACAGGAACTCTCCTTGCATAAATTAGAATCTACTCCTTAAAATCAGATTGTAGAAATATTAATTCATCCTCTAACTCATTTAATATATAATTTCATAATTTCCGTCTGAAGGGTGGAGAATGTGCCTATTTAAAAGTGGTATAACATTAATACTCCTGTAGCACGTCTCGAAAATCTCGCATCCCCTAACTTTGATGTTCTGTGGCTTAAAATCTTTCTTCCTTCTACAATAATAATCTTGTGCTTATACTTCTGTTTTCCTAACAGTACAAATTTTCACTCCTTTTTTCAATATCTTGATATTTCTCACGTGACTCATACCTACTCACCCAAATACTAATTAAGTCCTCTATTTAAGGGATTTCAATGTACACAACACTGAGAGGTTGGGATCCTCCCATACTGATTTAGGTGGGGAGAAGGTCGAATCATTCAGCACTCTTAACGATCTGGAGCAACTAATTAAGGAACCTACACACATTCCAGATCGTTCCAACCAACTCTTGAACACACTTGACCTATGTTTCACCACTAGTCCTCTTTATAAATACACCACCTTCGCTCCTATTAGTAAATCTGATCACAACCTTATCTCTCAATTTTAAAACTCTCTCCAACTACTCCATCCTAAATCATACGTACTTTCTGACACTTCACTTTTACAGATTGGGGGCTTTGCGTCGCTTCTACACTAACTATATTTGGAGTGACTGCTTTGACTCCGATTGCGCTTCAGCTTCCGCCGATAGGGTGGGACCTGTAATCGTTGATGGAATGAGCAGGATCATTCCTTCTTTGACTACATCTCTCTTCTCAAAATCCATGGTTCAATCGGGATTGTTATTTGGCCATTTCTGCAAGAGAGAGAGTGCGTATCGGAAGCAGAAAAATTCCTATTCTCCTATCACTCTCGCGAATTTTCATTCTGCTCGAAATCGTTGCAGGGATACTTTGACGAGAAAATAGGACTTTCATTAAATGAAAGTCCACTAACCTCCTTGGTTCTCCTACTAACAAATCTTTCTGGCATTTTGCTAAATATATCTCTAACTACTGTAAATCTTCCTTTCACCTTCTTATTCGCTCTGTTGCAAAATCTCCAACTGAAAAGGCCAATCTATTTGGCCGCCCATTTTCTTCTAACTCATTCCTGAACGACTCTGGCAATCCTTTTCCTCCTCCTTCTCCTCTCAGGTGTACATTGACTTTGCCTGTAATTAAAATTGATCGGGTACATGGGCTCCTTAAATCTATGAACGTTAGGAAGGCGGGTGTCCTGGATGGTATTCCTCCCCAGAGTTCTGAGGGAGTGTGTTTCCGATCTGGCACAGCCCATCGTTCAACTATATTGTCTATGCCCCAATACGAACACATTCCTTCAGCAATGAAAGCGCTCATACGTCCAACCTATTCCGAAGAACGGTAGCCGGTCTGATCTACCTATCACCCTATAGCTCTCACTTGTATTTGAAGATCTTTGAAACCCTCCTCAACTCATTTCTTAGATCTGGAATCTCATTCTCTTCTTTCCGATCATTAGTACGGCATTCGGCGCTCGAGGTCTACTGGTGATATACTTCCCTATCTAACCGATTTAGGGTGTTCCGCCCTTAGTAACTACGGGGAGAATTGTGGTGGCGCTTGACATATCCAAAGCATTTGACCGGGTATGGAACGCGTTAGTAGAAGATGGAATGAACCTGCTCATCCCATTAACGATTACAGCTCCCACCTTATCGGCAGTAGTCGAAGCGTCACCAGATGGGGCGACGTCTACTACTTTTTCTATCAATAGTGGTGTTCATGGTTCTATCTTGTCTCCTACTTTTCATAACCGATCTTCTCACCTGCACATCTAACTCTATCCACTCATATGCTGAGGACTCGATTCATTCTTCAAATTATTTCAATTCTGCTCCCTCTTTTACTTCTAGAATTGCCTCGTCCTAATCTTCCCGATTCTATTCTAGCTGATCTTGATAGAATTTCCCGGTGGGATTGTCTCACCCTTGTGAAATTCAAATCTTTAAAAACCCAACTTTTACAAATCTCCCTCTAAGACACCTTCTAACTTTCCTATCTCTTCTGACGGTTCTCTCGTCTCTCCTGTTGACAATATAAACATCCTTGGCTTTAACATAAACAAAAAATATGTCTTGGAAAGTTGGAAGCCTCACATCGCAACGAATGCTAGGGCGGCCTCAAAGAAACGGAGTTCTGTATAGATTGGCAGACTTTTTTTCCCCTTCTCAGTTACTCCAACTATACAAGGTCTTATCCGGCTTTGTATGGAGTACTGCTCTCATGTCTGAGGAGCCTCTGGTTTCACCTGGTTTTTGGATAAGGTTGAGTCAAAGGCTAAAAGGCTTAAACTATTCCGTACTTTCTAATTCACTTGACCCTCTATCTTTGCGGCGCGATGTTGGAGCTTTTTATCTTTTCTAAAGGTACCGCTCAAGGGAACTTATCACTCGCGTACCACCACCTTTACGACACCCTCGTAGCACAAGGGGTGCTGTGCCTGCCCAGAGTTTTGTGTTGACATTAATAATTCCAGACTTGTTCGCTGCAGTGCTTCCTTCTTTCCAGCCACCTCTGCTCTGTGGAATTCTCTATCTTGTGTTTCTTGCTGAATTTAATCTTCTCCACTTTCAAGCCTGTGTCTGTGTTAGATAATTATACTTTTGTTGCGTTTAACACCCCTCCCTGAATAGGGCTCCCCACGTGAGTGGTGGTGACAAATTTGTTAAAAGAAAATCGAGAAATTCAAATATTAACAAACATTTCTGAAGAAACTCTTAAAATTTATTTAGGTCAATAAAAATAAGTACAATTAATATAGTCATTTATTACATTAAATTTAAAACCTGGAAAATTATATTAAAAAATGTCCTTAGAATAAATGGATTACAAGACACACAACCTGAAAAAAAAATATTAATACACATTAGTTAATGCATAAAATAAAAGTTTACCGATATTCAAATATTTGTAGAAAACTCATTCAGCCAAAAATACCCACTTAAAACGACTAACAAAAATAAAAGTCAATGAGCTAGGTTACTTAGAGAAAAAAAAGAAGCTAATCCAGATAAAAAAACAAACTTATCAAGAAATCAGGCAAATAACCTATTATAACAAAAGGAGACTTAAATAAGGACTTCTTTACAAGTAATGGATTTGCTATGGCAAAAATACTTAAGGGGTGTAGCAGCACCACACACATGTGACCCTTAAATTGATCCAAAAGGTTACGCTCTCCATCTCGATTTTAAAGGGGTTTGATTATTAACTAAATGCCCAAAGAGAATTAAAACCCCGGAGAATAAATTATATTTTATAGCACTTCAAAATCTAAATAAGAATAATAAAATTAGGGGAATAGGGAACACTATGTCTCATTTCTTTCAGGATGTGGAAAAACCCAACATCCCAACCTTTTGTATATTACAGGATAGTCATAAATTCTCAATTGAAGCTTTACAATCGGAGAGTAAAATTCAACAAACCTCCAATGAAGAGGAGTAAAATTTAGCAAATCTCGAACGAAATAATTAAAGAAGAAAAAAAAAGTTAAAAACATCTTTACTAGACATCTTTGTTTTCAGATTTTAAAAATTCTCAAAAATAAAAAAATTTATACAATATACCCGCAAATACTTTTTTTTTTTAGCAAATGTACAGGACCCACCACGGCCCACAGAGAAGCGACCACACCCTGGGTTGAATAATCAACTCCATGGGTGGGTCCTGGCTTATATATATTTTAAGTTTCAAAGAAAATTTGGATGGCAAAATGAATATTCAGTCAAAGATAAATAAAAAACTAAACAAAAAAGATGTCCTTACATTATAAATAGTCCTAATATTACATAACAAAATCATATAGCTATTATAAAGAATATTCAGTTCTTTAAGATAAGAGAAAATGGATTAGCGAAATTCGGATGCTTTGTATTTCAAAGAATAATCTTTAGCTTGGTGATTATTCTTTTCTTTGTGTTAAGGAACATCTTTTTCAAGAATTTGAGTAATAGTGGGAGGCGGATTAGGAGACAGAGACACAGTCCTCTTACGTGAGTTTGGCGAAACTATCTTGTAGGTATGGGAGTGTCTTGGCAGGAAATGTTTTCCAAGCTTTGTGTTGGATTAACTAACTTAGTTTCATTGTTGGTTAGTTGGAAACTAGTACTCCAGGTAGGGTTGTTGTTGATATTTTGGACAGGAAATTGGATCAAGGGCTGATTTTGTACTATTTGAGAAGTCGGTAGTGTGGGCAATACAGGCAGGCAGGTTATAATAACTGCCTGAGTTTCGCTGGGTTTTGGGAGCAGAGTTCTACTGGGATGGAGTTGTGTCGGTGGATTAACACGCGGAGGCAGGAGGGCTGCTGCAATTGTAGCATAAGATGCCTTTGTCTAGTAGAATATTTTTCATCGAGCTGGTATATGGCATCTCTCCTGCTCAATCTTTGTATGGCACATAACTCCAAAACCCCCTGTTCAAACAGGTAAGACGGGCATTTCAAGGAAGAAGCACTGCGGGGTCCTCCACAGTTTCCGCAGTGTGGTGTATTTTCACATGTGAAATAATTCTCCGTAGACTGGGCATATGTCATGCGGTCTCCTACAGTATTTTCAGGGATGACCAAAGGGTTTACATTTAAAGCAAAGTCTGGGTCGGGGGATAAACGTGCGAACACTAACTTGTAAACCCTATTTTCACCTTTGAAGGTGGATAAGGGGTATTAAAGGTCAGCAGTAAACGAGGATTTGGGGTGCCAGGCTAGTCCTGAAGAGGGGGAAATCTATAAATGTTTGTAACGGGAAAAATCTTTTCCGCTGGAGATTTCTTAAAATGACAGTAATATCTTCGTCTTTATGTTCAAAAGAATAAATACTGCCTTTAGATGTGTTTCTTATTTCATCAGGAGTAGAAATAAGAGGAATGTTTCCGAGAGACGTTAAGGATGACAAAATAGAACTTTGATTCCGGATAGTAGCTTGAACGAGAAGGGACCCATTTCTCATTGACTGAGGTGGGGGGAGGTTTTCCTAACGACCCCCACGTTCAGCATTTCAAAAAGAATAATGGTTCTTTGCTCAGTAAGAGCGGAGGTAGTGGATCCCAATAAGTAATATATTAGGAATGATGTATCAGCTGGCATTCCCGGAGAGCGAGCAGCAAATGGAGTAAACAAGTGAGAACGACTATGACGGAGGGCACCTTTGACAGGATTCCCTAACCGTTTTGGCCAACTGGAGTGTAGGGGCATATTTCAGGGACGAATAAGCTGTGGTTATGCAAAGAACCTTCAGGTGTAGGAGAAGGAAGAAAAGCGGAAGTACCGGCTGGTCTAGTAGTAGTAGTAGTAGGGACCGATGTGGGGTCAGGCTGGGGACCCGATAAATGCTAATTGTTGTGGATGTTGATGATGTCATGCGCACCTTGATTTAGTAACGCTTTTTGTTTAACTGACTTTTCCATAAAAAAAATTAAACCACAAACTTCGTCTTCATGAATAAGCAGGTATGACAATTAAACAAATGAAACATAAAAGTAAATAACAGGGTGGTGTGGAGAGG
>JABUQX010123065.1:15000-22896 GCA_015478945.1 Trachelipus rathkii
ACTGTTTTATCATGTGGGAACATTTTTAAACAAATTTTAATGAATATTCAGTCAGTATGTTTTAAAGAATAAACCCATTAGGGTGGCGAAGAGAAAACCTGTTTGTGGATATAGAAGAAAATAAGAGAGAAAGAATAAATTGTAAAAGCGCAGAATGTTTTTAATTAAAAAAATATTCAAGGAAGTAATAGGGAAGATGATTTAGAAATTATAGGAAAAATAGAAATTGAACTTAACCACGTCAATAAGAAAAGTGCCAAAGAGCGAAGGCGAATTCATTTAAAGCAAGAGGGATGTAATAAGAACCTTGAAGAAGTTTTTTAGCATTTTTAATAAATTTAAAAGGTAGGAATAGGACAATTGGTCCAATTACAATTGATGAAAATTTGTGAGTTCGTTTTCAGATAAGGAGTTGGTCAACATTTTTCAATGCTTATTTTGCTTCAGTGTATATAAGATAAGATTAGATAATAGTTTTGAGACTAATAGGTTCTTGTATGCCTGTAACAAATAGACTTACAGAATTTTGAATTTGATAGGTAAAAAGATATTAAACGTTTAATTACTGAACCTATTGACCCAAGTAAGCTGCAGGCCCTGATGGTATACTATGGTAGAATTCTGAAAAGAGGGGGTAGTAGCAGCTTGCAAAGGCACTGTATTCTGATTTTTAATGATTGATCTATAAAAAAAAACATTTGGGTGTTTTCACTGCTTCAAAAGCTCAATTTGGTTGTGCCATAATTTTATAAGAAGGTAGTAAAGGGAAGATTTGGGAAATTTAGGCCAGTTAGCTTAAACATCTCTGGTTTGTAAGGTTCTGGAAAAGTTCTGAAAGGTCATATAGGGAAATATTTAGAAGAAAATAAGGATTTGTATGACTCCCAGCATGGTTCTAGAAAGGGTAGGTCAGTAGATCATGTCAGAAAATCCTTTTAGAATTTATGGAATACATTACTTGCTGCATTGACCGAGGAGATCCAGTGAATATTGTAATATTAAGACTTTAGTAAAGCTTTTGATAAGGTTCCCACATAAAGGCTGATGAAAAAGTTATTGCATGTGTATAGGTGGAGTGGTTAACATGGTTGGGGATTAAGAGTGGTTGGCGAAATAGAAAACAGTGGTGTAAACAACTAATGGGAATAAAATCTCATGGGAAATAGTGAAGAGTGGTGTCCCACAGGGTTAGTGCTGGGGCCACTATTGTTTCCTCATATATATTAATGATTTAGACCAGGGACTTAAATGCAAGGTTTCTAAGTTTTGCAGATGATATTATAAATGTGTCCACCTCAGTTAGGAATAGAAGTGAAGGATGCATAAAGATTCTAAATGATCTATGATCGTATTGATAAACTTCTTGGTGGGCAGATAAGTGGTAAAATGAATTTTATTTAATAGTAAAAGTGTAAGGTTCTTTACCATTACGGTTTTACTTCAAAAATAAAAGTTTTAACTAAACGTTTTCATGGGGTGATTTTTAATGATGACCAAGAATGTGAATTAAGAATTGGAATATATAGCAGTAATTTGAAAGTAGCTAATCATTGTTTGGGAAGCTAGAAATAGCTAATAAGATGCTGTGGGGCTAATAATGCAATGTTGTTTACAAGAGCAGGGAAGTAATAAGTAAACTGTATAATAGCTTATGTTAGGCGTATAGAGTATTGTGCACAAGTTTTGGGCCCCTTATTTAAAGAAGAAAGACTTAGATTACTTAGATATGCTAAGAGAGTGCAACGTAGAGCAACAAGGATGATTTCTGGTTTGAGGGTAGAGCTATGAGGAGTAGGCGTAAGGAGTTTGGAAATGTTTTCTGCAGAAACTCGCTTTCTCCGAAGCACCAGTATTACAAAGAAAATCAAACCTTTACTCTAATTGATAACATAGAGACCAATAAAAATTTTTCATAGTGAACATGGACAGGTGACCAGGGGCATAATAAGAAAATTAAAGAAGAAAGCATGCCATCTTGATATAAGAAAGACATGCATTCAGTAATAGGGTTGTTAAATTTTGGAATAGTCTGCCAGAGGAGGTTGGTTGAGTGTGACTCGTTGCAACATTTTTAAGAAACGTTAGATTTCGTTTATGGATGGGCTTGGGGTATTCCTATATATATATTGACGAAGCCAAATTGGCGGGTTTTTAGTTATAGCAGTTATTGTTAGATGGCATGTGTGACCATAACTTAGTTATTAATGCATGTGGATGGTTTGGGTATTTCTTACTGTCTCTATATCATTGTTTTGACATAAAGCCAAATTGGTGGTTTGTAGTTACAAAACAAATTGACAAGCCCCATAGGGTGCTTTGTGGATTTGCATGAGCATGTTTTGGGTTAGTGGGTTGACTGGGGCAGTCACTGATAGGCCATGATGCTTTTGAAACTTTTAAATTATGTCAATAAATGTTCCTAAAAAAAAAAAATAAAAAAAAAAATAAAAAAAAATACACACACACAAAATGTTGAAAATCTCAAATGATACAAAATCACCAACTTTGAGTGATAATTTTGAGAAAACTATTACATTGGTTATGAAAATGCACAGATATACACAGACATTTGTCCATTAAACAATCTATAAGTTTAAAGGGTGAAAGTTGCAAAGTTTTTTAGCAAATTAAAGGCAGTCAGAAAAAAATGTAGTTTTAAAAAAATTGACTGAAACGTGATGTGCCACAGTTCCTGAGCAAAACATTTTCAAGGATTCATACTTAACAGTTCTATTAAAAGGGTTACATTTTATTAGTTTGTAAAAGCTTCAGCACCTATAATACCTTCTTTCATGAGATATTAAAGGCTAAGTATAGCCAATAAAATTTTTTAGCAAAATTTACGTATTTTTGAACTAACATTGCAGAAATGTTTCACAAATGATTTTCTTGATTTTACCAACATTAGAAAGAGTACATTTTTCTCTATCAGTGTATACTAGTTTCTTGTTGGTGTCCTTTGAAATAAGGTTAAAAAAATTAATACTAAGCAAAATTTTTTTGCAAATAGTAGAATAAAACATCGCAAGCGCACAGATGTTCTTGCTTTGGTCCATTGTGGCTATGTCACTACTAGTTTTTTTAATTAGTAACACCATCGTCAATAGGTCAAGCCCAATAGCAATGCAAGTCTATCCACAAGTGGTGGGTTTCTTTGTCACAGGTTCCCAAGCTTAAATATGGGTCATTCATTCCAGGTTCCCAGCCTTGATTGTGGGTATCTTAATGAATCCCAAGCCGGAGTGCAAGAATCTATAAAGAAGAGAAAATGTAAAAATACAATAAATTTAAATAGAATATGAATTGACACTTTTAGACATGATGTCACCAAGTTAATGGCAAGTCAATGGCACCTTAAGAGAAATGTTTCATTAACAAATTTAATTGCAGATTCTTGAAAAGTGTAATTTCATCCAGTGGATTAGAACATTAGAAATGAAAAGACAGTAAGAAGCCACATGGGCCTATCAAGACTGTCCGTCAAGCCAAACAGAACCATCAACCAAATAACAACATAGGCTCATGCAAATCTACAAAGAACCCTAGGGCTTGTTGTCATCACTTTAATAAATACAGAATACACAAAGTCTAAACCAAACAATATGCTCATGCAAATCCAAATAAAAGCACCCTAGGGCTTGTCCCAAACCAGCATGGTATATACAAAAGTCTACAACTAAATAAAAAACTAAAAACTATATCTTAAGTATATACATGCTAACCAAACTACAGTTTTAATAACTTTATAGTAACATGCAATTAACCTTAAATAACTATACAGTAACTAAGAACCAGCAATTTGGCTTAGTCAAATATATATATGAATACCCAAACCATCCATAATATCTATCCAGTCCTTTCTTAAATGTTGTAACAATCAAGTTGCACTCAACAACCTCCTGTGGGCAAGCCATTCCAAAATTTATACCACCTTAATTACTGAATGCATGCTTTCTTATATCAAGATGGTATGCCTTTCTTCTTAATTTTCTTTATTATGCTCCCTGGTCACCTGCCTCTGCTCTAGTTTCTCAAAATTTTAATTGGGCTCCACCAAAGCTCATTTTACTTTATCTAAATAAACAAAAGTTAAGTACGCTTATATATGATACCGCTATTCAAAGATCGAAGTATATTTATGTTGCGGAACTTAGTTCCAAAAGAGGGAAGCTTGTATTTGAAACTTACTCTCTTTATCCATTTCCAAGATACCGAAACGGTATTTTGATTCAAAAAATTTCTTTAGGATTAAGAAATTCCACAATGAAAATGAATAATATATTTATAAATAGATTGAAGGAGTTTGGAGGCAGAACATTTGATTTGAGTTCCATTTGTGTGGATTTTCCACTTTTGTATATAGATGACGATGGAAATTGTATTGGTGCAAATATTGATATCCTGAAAATTATAAGCAAAAAATTAAACTTCAATTTTACAGTACAGATGGAAACTGCAGATGGAGAATGGGTTGCATTTCGCAACGATACTTTTCACGGAATGTTAGGTGAAGTTATGTACTTTAAGAAAGACTTTATAATAAATTTAGTATTTATATTCGAGTATTATAATAAAAATTTCGATATCTCAATTCCTTATCATATCGAAGGATCTGGATTTTTGCTTATGATACCTCCTCCTCTTCCGGTATGGCTTAAGATCTTTTATCCATTCACAACGAGAATGTGGGCTTTGGTTCTGGTAATGATAATTGTAGTTCTCTTCTTAATGTTTATTTTGATGGAGCTTGGAGCTTCTGGACCTAACTTCTCAACTGTGGCTTTGATAGTACGTATTTAGATTAACTTTCTATTATTAAAATATTGTTCATTTTAATTTTAATTTTTACATTTATGCATTTAATAATTTTAATACACTATAAATTAGTGTAATTAAATTTTGTCTTTTAATTGATACAAATTTAATATAATTGATTAATTTAAAACAAAATTAAATCCAAAATAAAATTTGTTTTCATTAAATTCTTTTCAAAAATATTTGACTATCTTCCAATTTGCAGTAAAATCACATTAAATTTTATTATTAATAAAATTTTGTTGAGCGTTAATGAATTGTGCCTGTAATTGTATTACAGAGAGAGAGAGAGAGAGAAGGGAGAGAGAGAAAGAGAGAGAGAGAAGAGAGAGAGAGAGAGAGAGAGAGAGAGAGAGAGAGAGAGAGAGAGAGAGAGAAGAGGATAGAGAGAGAGAGACTCGTATATACTGAATTTGTAACACTACATTTTTCCTATTTTCAATTATTTATATATATATATATATATATATATATATATATATATATATATATATATATATATATATAAATATATATATATATATATATATATATATATATATATATATATATATATATATATATATATATATATATATATGTCTTTTCATGAATATATATATATATATATATATATATATATATATATATATATATATATATATATATATATATTTTTATTTAATATATAAATATATATATAGAGAGAAAAATATATTTATATATATATATATATATATATATATATTCTGATTTAATAAGAATTTGAAATTTGCGAGGCGAAAAAACAAAAACTTACCTCCAACCTCATGTGTAGAGTTAAATATTAATAATTATTATTATTATTATTATTATTATTATTATTATTATTATTATTATTATTATTATTATTATTATTATTATTATTATTATTATTATTATTATTATTATTATTATTATTATTTTGTGAAATATTTAAAAAGATTAATGTATAAAGGAAGACATGAATTTAATAAACAAGGTAGTAAATTTTTTTTTTATCTCACTATAGGGAATTATACCCCATTTTGTTTGCTTCTAGGTTAGGTGTAAGATTTAACACTTCAAACTCTCATAAACCCCTCTCTCCTCTTCCTCTCTTTTAGGTTTTAGAAATTGCAATTACAGCACAAAAACATAAAGTATAAGTTAAATAAGTTAACGAATCTGTCTAATATTTCAATTGGTCTTAGTTCGAACCCTAGACCTAGAGAAACAATTTATAGGCCAAATATCACGTGAAGTTTGAATTTATATTAAAACAACAACAACAACAACAAAAAAACACTTACACACAAAGGAAGACACAAACACAACAAATAAACACATTTTCTTCTGTATTTAAATTTCTCCGTGTATTACACACACAGATTCTTGGTATATTCTTTCGCCAAGGTTCATCAGTCAAAATGAGCAAGATTTGGATAATGGTTTTCGTAGCTACGTGGATCGTCGTTTCCTTTATTGTCACTTGTGCATATCAATGTAACCTCGTATCCTTCATGACGCTTCCTCGGTATCCCGAGAGAATAGAAACAGTTCGAGGACTTGCTGATTCAATGTTAAGGTAATGAAATAAAGTTTTTATTACACTGATCGTTAATGTTTTTTTTATTAAAACAGTTAAACTTTAGGTATATTATCATTTTAAAATGAAATATTTTTTATTGCACCGATCTCTATGGGTTTCATACATTCACTTTTAATCGCTATTATTTGTATTTAAATTAAATTTACTTCTATATTTTATTTTGTGGTTACAAAATAAATTTATGTTGATTGTTATTCATTTTGCTTGTTTTTAACTGAAATTTAAAATAATTTAATTTAATTGCTTGGGAGATTAAATTCAGGATTATATAGTTTAATATCGTATTGTTTGGTTAAAATTTTCAAATCAATTTTAGCTTGATTTTTTTTTTTAATTAAGTTCACGTCTCACGGGCATTATTCTTGGTAGTTGAAACCTAGAATCCAGATGAGGGATGAGACCGTAGCCCATTGCTTTGTGCAACGGTAGCTGCAAGTAGGCCTAATTGTTGGCATTGAAACTGCTGCAGGAAATTATTTCATACACCTGAGGTGTACACCTGAAACCGCAGCCCATTGCTTTGTGCAAAGGTGTACAAAGTAGGCTTAATTGTGGACATTGAAACTGCTGCAGGAAATTATTTCATACTCCTGAGGTGGAACCTACAGTTTGCAAAGGAATTAACGAGAACTTGCATCGAGTCTCTCGAAGGAAGAGAACTTTTGTGCTGATGGAATTACACTTCCTTAGAGAAGAATAAACTTAAAAGAGAAAATTTCTTATTTTAAGAACTTCTTTATTTCATTGAACAAATTAGAATATAAGTTTAATAATTACTTAATTTCCAGTTTGTTTTTCCCTTGAAATAAAAAATTAATTGGCAATCAACCAAAATATTACTATTAGGATAACTATAGGTCCCAAGAGAGAGAGCAAAATTTGATGAGTGGTAACCATAACATGCCGGGTGCATGATTGCCATCTGAAAAAAAAATTATAGGTACTATGAGCAGGTAGGGGAAAACACCTAAGTATCTACTAATCGAGTGAGGTTTCTAATACACAAGGCTAAAATAAATATAGAAGAATTACGCGTCTATTGTTTATTATTATTATTATTATTATTATTATTATTATTATTATTATTATTATTATTATTATTATTATTATTATTATTATTATTATTATTATTATTATTATTATTTCATAATTAATCAACTTTCTTAAAAATGCTTTCATCTTCTTTTACTTATTTATGCATATCATTTTACTATTCATATGAAAACTCCGTAGATTTTACATTGCAAGCAAAATGACAAAAATGTTTTGACAAATTCCAGAATCGGAATGCTGGACTATGGCGGACTTATACACGAACGTTTACTTAGTTCCTCCAATCAGGGCTACAGGATTATTGGCGCTAAATTCGATTATTTCGAAAATATTAATTTCAGTTTTGATAACCTTGTTTCAAGTGTTAAAACAAATACCCACGCCATGATGGATTCTTACTCTTTATTGCTCTACACTCAGCAGCACTATCACCTTGCTGA
>JABUQX010123066.1:0-10000 GCA_015478945.1 Trachelipus rathkii
GGAGAGAAATAAGCCAGTGTATTACGGATCATAAATGAGTATATACCTATCGTTTAAATGAATTTTTCTATTTTTTATGGTTTTTAGTTATATTTTATGGAGCGACCAGACGTAAGGGGGAGCAAAAAAATTTTCCAAGAATTCGTAACGGACATATAAAAAATATTCACGAAACTTGATTATTCATTACGAATGTAAGAATAGAAAAGTGTAAAAATGTGTTTTGTGTAAATAATTTGTAATAGAAATATAAAACTTAAACCTAAAGGTTTATGAACACAAATAAAATACAAATACCTTTTTTTTTTAATTCATTGGGAGATTTTTTATAACTCTTAGGTGGCAAATAAGTAGATGTTCTATTATGGGACTCATTCTGTCCAATCATCTATGAGCAATACACAAACTGACGAGGTCTCTGTAACTCCTGTTTCAGGTGATTTAGGTTGATTTAGTTCATTACGTTCTTGGTGGTAAGAGATTTAGAAGAGATTCCATTGCTCTCTTTTACTGATTTTACTTCAGTTTGACGCTGTTAACTCTTTGTATATTCACATCCCTTATATCGGACCTCTGAAATTGCTGGTGAGGTCTAATACGACGGATCTTCTTTCTATTGTTTATCAACTTTTCGGACTTCCAATGTATGTACCTATTTGAAGGGAGGGGTTGTTATCTCATCATCTTTAGGAAGATAGGCTTTAGAGAACTGGCACAATTATCCCCTAACAGTTCCATCTGTAAGTGGGTGTTACCTGTATTGTCCAGGATTGTACTTTCTACGCTGTCACGTGTTCAGAATGTCTGAAATATATTGAATCGCTCTTGCTGATTGGTGATAGAGCGGTCCTATTATCCTCCTTTACTTGAAGTTTCTTTGTTTGGGAGTAGCATTCTACAATCATTTACCTTAGGAGTGCAGGAAGATTCTTTGGGTTTATCAGGGTTTTTGATCGGTGAGGTTCTTCTACCAGGAATTCTTTTGCTTCCTTCACGTGACACTTGAGGTATAACATTTTGTTCATCATAAAAATTAGGGGGAATCCATGAAGAAGTGGTTGGAGATTCTTGATCCTCTACCTGTCGATCTACTTCTTCAGGTTCCATACTTGTTCTTTCTGTTGTAACTTTCGGGGAATCCAATGTTTCTTGAATTGCATCTGGATTCCAAATCTCATCATTATCAAAAGAGAAATGAGATTCTGTGATCTTTTCTACTGGAATTATCTTTACATTATCCCGGTGAACCGGAAATAATTTCGTTGAATTTAAACACGAAAGCATAAGCTTATTTGGCTCCTTTATTTGATTTACAATAAAAGGTCCTTCAAATCTTTTGTTCAATTTAGAACTTTGTTCTGGTTTCTTTACAGCATTCACAAAAACATAATCGCCCACTTTCAATTCTCTTTGTGTGGCATGTTTGTGTTGCTGTTCCATAGCTTTAATTGTTTCTTTTTCTAGATTTTCTCTAGCTAAATCTCTTATTGCTTCCATTCTTTCCACTACGACATCTACCTCATCTGAAATGAATTTTCTATTTTCCGATTTATTTGTAAATGGAGAGACATAATCAGGCATCTCGTAGGGAAGTCTCTTTATATATCCATGCAGGACGAAATGTGGAGATGATCCAATTGATCGATTATACGATGTATTAATTGCTATTTGAGCAAAAGATAAGTATTTTGACCAATCTCTGTGATTGTCTTTTACAAAATGACGGAGGAAATTTTCAATATCCGCATTCAATCTTTCAACTACACCATTTTGACTCTTGGTTTGTAGGGCAGAATATTAACCTTTTTTATCCTCCAAGCTTTACATAGCTCTTTGAAGGCGCCAATTAGAAGTAAAATGCTGTATGGGGGCATTATCATCGAAGCCTAAAAATTTCTGGCCGAATGTCGGCAATTATATTCTTTTCTTGTAAGCTTGTGGGCAAATATCTTGGCTTTTCTTGAACTTACAGGCGACTAAATTCGCAGTATCTGGTCCAAACATCTCTGAAGCAAACGTAGAATGTGTATTGCTTCCTGAAAATTGAACATGTGGGAAGTTTTCCTATACATTATCCACGTGTAACTCTAGAAAACGAGTATAAGGAAGAAGGCCACGTTGATTTTCTGCTTTTTGGGGGTTCTAGGACCTTTAATCCTTAAAGCCACAAGACAGGCGCACTGGGAAATCAAGTACATCCTTAACTAACTTAATTACTTATAGATGAAGGGAAAAACGTATCTTTCTCTAACTCGTTTTTCAGTCCTTTGCTGTCCTCCATGCCCACTTCCAAGTGAAGAATGGCACTGATCTATAACTGAGTAGATCATGCTATCTGGTACTTGTATTACATAAGGTTCCTTTCTAGTTGCATAGTACAATACTTTCTTATGGAAAATGTGTGGATAAGTCTTGGGATTTTCCTTAGCCCACTTAACTAATTCTTTCAATCTAGGGCAATTCTCTTGTTCCCTATTAAAAGTTTCTTTCGTTAAAATAAAATCTTTTCTTGGTAGCATCGGTTTCTTTTCTCCTTTAAAGAAATAAACGTTTGGAGCTTTTGCTGGATGCCTACTCAAATAATCTGGCGGTATATTAGTCTTTCCTGTCTTATATTTTATAGTTGGTGAGAAACTATTAACAAATAAATTCCACCGGGCCAACCTCCCAGTCTGCTGCTTATTGCGGAAGATAAAGCAGAGAGGTTGGTTATCAGTTAATATGGTGATTGGGTAACCAAACACCGTATTTTTAAACTTCTGTAGTGAAAAGACAACAGCTAAACATTCCTTTTCTATAATATCATAGTTGAGTTCACTGCCTCTTAACACTCTTGATACGAACGATAATGGCTTTTCTTTGCCATCGTCCGACATTTGGTAAAGTACTCCTCCTATTCCGTAGTCACAGGCGTCTGTACCTATAAAGAATGGCTTGGAATAATCTGGAAAAGTTAACTGAGGTTGCACCACAAGCTTCTCTTTTAAGAGCTCAAATGCTTTTTGGTGTTCTTCTTTCCATTCAAACTTAACATTCTTTTTTATTAAGTTATATAATGGTTTCGCAATTAGTGCAAAGTCACTAATTAAAAAGCGAAAATACGAGAAAAATCCTAATAAGGATTGTGTTTCCTTAACACTTGCTGGAGGGACGAAACTCTTCATTGATTCTATCTTCGCTGGATCTGGTGAAATTCCGTCTCTTCCTATCTTAAATCCTAAGTATAACACTGAGGTTTGTAAAAAGTGACATTTAGTCAATTTAACTCTTAATTTATTATCTCTAAATGCAGTAAAAACTTTCCTTAAGTTTTCAAAATGTTCTGCCTTATTTTTACCCATGATTAAGACATCATCTAAATACACTTGGGCAATAGGTCCCTAATAAACTGGTTCACGCCGCACTTCTGGCATTGTCCTAGGCGTAAGTAAACTCTGGCGGCTCATTGCGGTGTGCCCAAAATCAATAAACTGGTTGGAGTACCAGAATAATCCTTTCCTTGTACGGAAAGCCATTATATTTAACTGTGTATTCCTCCTTCGTCACTTTCGAGGCGAAGTGGTAAGCAGTCTATATATAATCACAACTAAGTAAAAATTGTAACACTACTCCCAGATATCCTAGGGACGAGAATATTTTCGTCTATTGAGGGCGCAGTGGTATACAGACATTTGGGACATCTGCTGAAGGAGTTCAGTACCTATAGTCTAATACAGACCCTAGGTTTATTAGAGTTCTTCCTTGCCACCACAGTAGAGGTGAACTATGTGGCGAATAGCAAGCCTTATAATATATCCTTTCTTTAAAGCTTCCATCAGTAAAATTATCTATGTCTTCCAGGTAGCGATGTGGGAGACGATACTGTTTTCTAAAAATGATCTTTGGAGCATCTGGAGTAAGTTCTATTTCAAACTTCTGTATGGGACACACAGGAACTGCATCATCATCTAGAGCAATAACATCCTTGTATTCCATTAACAAATCCAGAAGTTCTTCTAAATGCTCGGGTTTCTGTAAAATAGAAACATCTGCTTCTTCTTTACTTAAATTATCTGTAATAATCTCTCTGTATGCATTCTTCCTTCAACTGTTTATCTGATAAATTTTCTGAACATGTTACTAAATAGGCGAAGAAGGCGCGTGTATCTGCTTATGTCTGCTCGTATGGCAATAGCCACGCTAAAATATCTTATTAAAAATTCGTTTTTTCCAATTAACTTTTAAAAATCGATGACATTTACCTATGGTTTTTATTTTCTTTCTTAAATAAAAAGGCTGTCACTTTAAATTAATATAACTCAAAATAACTTCATTGTTTCTTACTGGGCATACAGAGTTTGCAAAATATAATGGGCCCTAAGGAAAAAGCCGGTGTTATTAAACACTTCTTTTCCAGTCTCAAATCTCCTTATTCTCAGGTCTTGCAACTTATTCAGCATAACAGCATAAGAATTGAGAGCATGTGAGCCACCACTAGCTTTCATTTCACTATTAATAGCAATCTGAACTCTATTTCTGTTCATCCTGCTATATAATTGGTCCTTCCCTCTTACCTGAGGAAGTGTTGAATTTTCTTTGTTCTCTTGATGAACAGACGAATTCTCATTTAATTTCTATCTTTGTTGGCTTCTTCAAATGAACCTTTAATTAATTATTCCCTTTGTAAGGCTTTTTCTAATGAACCTTTATAGTAGTAACTTTCTTTGGTAAGGCTTTTCCAGAATGGAGCCTTTATTAAATTAATTTCTGTGTAGGCTTTTCAATAGAGCCTCTATAAATTACTGGTTTACGTTATCACTGTAATTATTTAATTTAAACTTATCAATCCATCCTATTTACTGCGCACATTATCTATGAATCTCTTCTAATCGATTTATTAATCATTCATATCTTCTTAGTTATGCTTTTCATCTTGATTTCATGAAAAAAAGCTTTCCTAACTTGGCAAAGATTTTAACTTTTATTTCGTTATTCTCTTCTTTAAGATTTAAATGCGATGAAGAAAGGTCTATTGTTATAGTCTATGGTAATAGGTAGAGTAGCTAAAAGACTTGTACCTAATAAAAATTCGCATTCCAAGCTCACATGCTTTCGAAGTTTACCCACTAAAAAGGTAAACTGGTATATATATACTGGTTTGGGTGTGAAAAGCATCTAGAAGTTAGATCAAAACTTCTGCCACTTATGGTGGATCCACTCTGAGTCCAATCCCTTGATACTATAATACGAGCTTTCTTTAAGAGACAGTGTATTAAATCTTCCTTCTCTTTCCTATTTAAAATGCCTATGAGAATGCAGTATGCCCAAACGAATAGTCAAACAGTTTGCGCCGCATAAATCTAGTTCAGGCTCTAATGAACTTCAAACCTCGTTCTGACCTTTTGTTGGAGTCAAAAATATTGACAAAAAATAATGACATCCCAACAATTTTGGGGGTCTAATTCCTACACCAAAGAAGCTAGAGGTTACTATAACACCTCTCTTCTTTAAGCTTGAAGTATTTTCTTTAATTACTGTTCTATTTACCATTTCTTCATTTAAATCTTTGCCTGGAATCAAAAATTTTCTTCTCTTGCAGAGAGATCTGGTGTAAAAAACTGTTCATTCTCTTCTTCATCTTCAGTTCCAGATATTTCTTCATGTTCTGGATCTGCTTGATGATTAGAAATCAGATGAACTCTGGTTGTTTTCTTGGGACTCTTACCTTGATAGCTACGCTCATTCTTTGAGTAAGAGTTTGGCTTTCTGGTATTTGAATCATTTTTAATCTCGACCTCTTCCGAGCTTTTGGAGCCCCAAGTTTACTCAACTTCAAGTGGGGTTATTATATATGGTATTAACCATATATGAATTTTCATTTCATTAGGCGGATTTTCTCCATACAGGGGCATTCTTGCAAATTGAGACACGTTTGATACCGCGATGGAATCTTTGTACATACTACCTGCAATCGGTAGATATTCTGCAAACCAACAGTTTACTGGAATAGATGAACCTCAAGATTCACATTTTAGCAATAGTCCATTGCCTTTATCTCTTTACTGGAGAGTTTTTTCATCACTCCCTATTAAGTCTTATATTTGGAGAAGGGCTTGTTCTTTTTCCTGAAATTTAAGAAGTATTCTCTTTATTACTCCATTCCAATGGTTCTGTTCTCATGGAAGGGTTATAACTGTAGTTCTTTCTTTTCTATACTTCAGCGTGTTATTTAGAGTATGGCTATTGTTTCTCTGTATCAGAATATAGACTCGCGTTAGACTGTAATTCTTCCTTCTATCGTTGTCTCTGTCTCTCTATTGGTTAGTATTTAGGAACAAGACTCCCTTCTTCTATCTGGCTGAGTTTCTCCAAAATTTCTACGAAACTCAAGTCTGGATTAAAGACTTTTAAAACTTTTTCTCTAAGTCTTCTATGATCTCTGAGCTCTTCCATACTCTCTAGAATCTTAGTCATAATTAAGATATTTATCTGTTGAGAAGTAAATCCAAAGGAAGGCTCGATATCTATGAGTTTTTTCTGATATTCTCAAAGGAGATTCTTCAAGTCCAACATGAATTCAGTAAGAGTTACATGTGGTCTCCTTTGAAATTTCATGAACTGTTTCAATAAACAGAAGATTGTCTCGGCTTTTTCTGGTTTGAGAAAAATCTTCAATTGAATCAAAAAGTCTTCTAGGGTCTTGCACCTAGAAAAACTATTATCCTTTGAGAATATTATCTTGACGGACCTCGGATGTGAAATCAGAAGAGATTGTAGTCTTAGCATAGTCTATTTTCTGTCTTTCAGTTATTAGGCCTAACGTGCGTATCTTCTCTTGCAACGTAGAAAGATAATCTTCAAATTTAATTCCCACCCAAGCTTGTGTCTTGGTATTTCTTCCATACAATTTTAATTCTTTAGGCAATCTAGGAAGTGGGAGGGCGTTAATCGCGAGGCGGTGTTTGGGAGATAACTACCTCATCCATAAGGGGGTCACCACTAAATAGATAGTGGTATATCCAGGTGGATGTGATAGGGAAGGGTTGTTGCCTAGCCTTGTGTAAGTGTGCGCTGCAATTTAAAGGGATATTTTGGGATGGCCCTGCGCCACGGAATTCGCCTGAGGTTTGTCCTCTCATACACGAGGTAATACTACTTGCGTTGGGTCTGTCCCCCAAATTCCACTAAACTCACTTCTATTGTTAAATAATTTCTGTTTTGGCCAAATTCCAGGGAGGGTAAGCTTTTCTTTTTTAATTTGAAGGGGAGTGGCCCCACGATATGCATATAAATGGAATTACAGGGTATTGTCCAAACCATTCGTCCTTTTGGAGGCACCTTAGGTATTTCTTAAGCTTGTACATTTTTCTGTATTTCCGGTTGATGCCAATCACAAGCTGTTACTGATTTGAGGGTTAATAACGAGACATTGTATCAAATGTTTAGGAAGGAGGTAGATCATACTGGGGAAGTCCCATATCCTTTTGTGTGGGTTCCCTAACCCTTTGGGGGGGGGGGTGTTATTTTTTTTTGCACCCTTTATTCTCTTCTGTTTTTCTGTCCGATAAGTAGTCTTTAAGCTTATCTGTTACCATCAATGTTCTTCTTCTATTATTAACATATCTTCTGTATTTGTCTCCTTTATTTGTATTCATCCATGTTTCCTCATCCTTGGTTCTCTGTTGAAAACAATATATTCTAAGTCTTATAGGTTAGTTCCCATCCTTCAGCTCCTCTGACGATTTAGGGTCAAACTGGTCCGGCTTAGCCCTTTGAAACCAAGGTTATACAGAGATGAAGCAACAATGTAGAAAACACGGAAAGACGGTGGTAAAGACTTTGGGTTCAAACATAACGTCATGATTAAACTGTTTTTAACATTCTATACTTCCAAAGTTATAATCAATTATTAATAAAGTTTCTAAAAATTATTAAAGCCACTAGATAGGATTGTTAATACAACTTCTAAAAAAAACAAGTATTGCATAATCTGTTTTTAAATGAAAAAAAAAACTAAGTACTCCAAATATTTTTTCCAAAAATATTTCAAAAATATTCAAACTGTTTTTCAAATATTTTCCCGGTCTTTTTCTATGTTCAAAGAAAATATTTATTCACTATTAAATTAAAGCTGTCTATAAGTTATTCACTATATAAATTTAAAAAATTTAAAAATTTCAATTCCTCTTAGTTTCATATTTTCAAATTAAAAAAAATGAATTTCTTCCTTATAAATTATTTAAAAATTTTCAAAGTTCAAAAAATAAAAATAATTTTCTTTCAAATTAAAAAAAAAAAATATCAAAGTTCTGATTGATAATTATATTTAATTAATTCTCTGTACTGTAATTAATTAATTAAGAAACAGCTATCCCCTTTTTCGTGTGTTCTTAATATGTTAAAGGTCAACTTATTTGTTCTTCTTTGTCAAAGGTTACAACCTTTATTTGTTCTATTGTTCTTCAAAGTTCTTCAAAATTGTTCAAAGTTCTTCTCTGGGTTGAAATCAATCAATTTATATACCAACAAATTTATTTTTCCAATTCTGTTATAATTTGTGGTTTTTATAATTTCTGTTGCAGTAGAATAATTTTTAAAATATTACAGGTCAGTAAAATAAATTTTCAATTTTTCTGTAGCTAAATATAACAATTCTGTTATTTTTTAGGTCAAAGAAAACAATTTCTAATGTTTTAGGTCAAAAATAAAATAATTTTCTGTATTTTTGGTCAATTTGGGCAATTTCTGAGCCGGTTGACCTTGGTGACCCTTTCGTTGACCTTGTGGTGACCTTGTGGGTGACGCTTTGGTGGACCTTGGTGACCTTTTTGTGACCTTTGGTGACCTTTGGTGACCTTTGGTGACCTTTCGTGACCTTTGGTGACCTTTGGTGACCTTTGGTCCTAGTGACCCTTACTGGGTGGTCTGGGGTCTAACCCAAAAGGTTTTACCTCACTTTGGTAATTATTAACTATATTTTTTCTAAATTACGGATTTCCGATAATTGAAAAAAAAACTTATTTTTTAATTCACTCAAAAAAAGAAAAAAAAACACTTGGCTTCCTAAGCCACTCTAAAAAACGGGTTAAAAAAAACCGAAAGCGAAATTTTTACCACCTGAAAATATTCGCGGGACTACGACAAATGTAATTAATGCATAATTATAAAAAAAACCAAAATCGAAATTTTTACCACCTGTAAATATTCGCGGGGTTACGACAAATATAATTAATGCATAATTATAATGAAAAAGTAATTAGTAGATTTATAATTAATAAAAGCAAAAACGATATATATATATATATATATATATATATATATATATATATATATATATATATATATATATATATATATATATATATATATATATATATATATATATATATATATATATATATATATATAATATGTATGTGTGTGTTTATATATATATGATATATATATATATATATATATATATAAAAACGATGTGTGTGTGTGTTGTTGTGTAGGCGTATTATACTGCGCGAGAGAGGAAAGAAATGGGGAAAGAAGTGAATGAAGAAATGAGGGGATCAATTGGGCCAAGACTTCAATCCCTCTCTCTGGAGGCGATATCCCTTCCCCTGAATTCAGTTCTCCCATTCAACGACAATTCTCCCTTCCCTCCGAAGGCAATACTCCAATTCAGTGCCGATTCTTTATATCTCCCTTCCCTCAACTCCTTACTCTTGTCTCCCTTACTATTTTATTCATACGTTATCTTGAATGAATATAACAAATTCACGAACACACTTTTCGACACAACATTTTAGATCTCGTTTTATCATTCCCTATTGACTGTTTTTGATTTCATTAATCTTTAACTAGCTCTAATTACTTTAATTTTGATAATTAAGAAAACGGTTTTCACAAAAATGATTCTCTAACTCTATACTACCCTTTAGTAAAATAAAAAAAAAATTAATTAAGATTCGGTTAATTAATTAATTCAAAGCTGTTAATTGCAAATTTTTCTATTGTATTCTCGAAAAAACTT
>JABUQX010123066.1:17500-26622 GCA_015478945.1 Trachelipus rathkii
ATTATTTTTATTATTATTATTATTATTATTATTATTATTATTATTATTATTATTATTATTATTATTATTATTATTATTATTATTATTATTATTATTGCTATTTTATTATTGTTATAATATTATTGCTATATTATTATTATTATTATTATTATTATTATTATTATTATTATTATTATTATTATTATTATTATTATTATTATTATTATTATTATTATTATTATTATTATTATTATTATTATTATTATTATTATTATTTTTATTATTATTATTATTATTTGGTCCTAAAAACTATAAACCGATATGAATTACGCATACGCTTAGCAAAATACTTGAAAAGCTAGATTAAATCAAATAATAAATTATCTTAATTAAGACAAATTATCTTATTAACGACTTTTCAATTTGGTTTTAGGAGGAACAGATCAACAACTGAAGATCAGGTTTGCTTGACGGAAAAAATATATGAAAATATCGCACATAAACATTCAACTTCGCTTATTTTATTGGATCTTTCAAAAGCATTTGATACGATAGATCATGATATACTCATGGGCGTATAAAGGTGGGGGGGCATTTGCCCCCCTAAATTTTGGCGAAATAAAAAATTTAACGTTATATGTTTACCAGACGACTTTTTTAAGGGTTTATTAGTAGAAAAACTTAAAAAGATACATCAATCGATAGATAATGAAGTAGTAATTATTAGTTATTAACGTATTATAAATATTTTTTCTAAAGAAATTTAATTTATTTTTGTTTTCATATTAGCTTGAAGTCAACTACCTGTGTGCTTTTATACAGCTAGCTTCTTCTGACAGTTTACTGTCAGAAGAAGTTCTAGCGGAGAATATATTCTCCGCTAGATCTCTCAGTACGTCGACAGCGTTTGGCTCCTGCCAAAGTTCAAAAGAAACTTGCGGGGAAAATATGAAAAAAGATTATATTTTCACTGTTTAAGCCATCGGCTTAATTTGGTCCTTAATGACAAACACTTCCGGAAATTCGAAATACACAATAAAAGACAAACTTTTTCAGATACTCTACCCGAAGAACAAAATACATTGAAACTTACTTAAACTTTGTGAAACCCGTTGGACTCAAAAATATCATAGCATTGCTATTTTCCATACAAATATGATAAAAATCGCTGAAGGGTTAGAAAAATTGTCAAATATTTTAACATATTAAAGAACACCAAAAAAATTCCGATAACAGCATAAAAGAAAGCTTCTCCATCATAACAAGAAAAAAATGATTCGGGTGAATTGCGCCTAGGGAAATCGTTGCTCTTAAGGAAACATAAACCGATGATAAACATAAAGTATAATGAAATGTCCAATTTTTTATATATCTTTAAATGACAAAAAGTCAATGTAAGGTAACTTCTCCAACTTTTAAATTTATTAATTTTATTTATTTATTTTTGTTATTAGTTTACACGACTTTTATTTTATCAAAATTGTTAAAATCTTAAAAATTAAATTTATTGATTGAAGATATCCGAAGTGTACAGACAAAAGCTTCGTACTATATTTAAATCAATTGTCTTATTTTATTCAAGAATAATATTAAAGAAAATTTCTTCTGTTGAAAGAAATACTTTCAGGAGGCTTGAAAAAGAATCAAAAATCTACATAAAAATAAATGCTGATATTGAGTTATTATTATTATTATTATTAATTATTTTTATTATCATTATTATTATTTTATTATTATTATTATTATTATTATTAATTATTATTAATTAATTATTATTATTATTTTATTATTATTATTATTATTATTTATTATTATTATTATTACTAGGATTGTTTTATTAATTATTATTATTATGATTATTTTACATTATTATTTCTACTATTATTATTTACTATTATTATTATTCTATTATTAAATTATTATTATTATTATTATTATTATTATTATTATTATTATTATTATTATTATTATTATTATTATTATTATTATTATTATTATTATTATTATTATTATTATTAATTATTATTATTATTATTAATTATTATTATTGTTTATTATTTATTATTATTATTATTATTATTATTATTAACGTGACTATTATGATGAATTAATATTATTATAATTTTAATTATCATTATTATTATTACTATTAATTAATGAGTATTATTATTATTATTATATTATTATTATTATTAATTATTATTTTTATTATTATTTATTATTATTATTTTTTAGGAATTCAAATTCAGCCTTTGATTTTATAAAAGTTTTTGATTTTATTTCCAAGTTTCTAAATAGTTATTTCTGTACACAGTTTAATTTTCTTAAAATAATCTTTGAAAACAATTTACATGAGAAGAGGAAGATATATTTATTTACATTTCCCGACGCGTTTCGTCTCTAAACTTGAGACATCTTCAGAGGATTAATTCTTGTGAGCGAATGAGTCTTAAATTAATATATAATAATTAAAATCAAATGATATTAGTCTAACAGATATACATTAATTTTTATGTTAATGTCTGGTCTGCGTGTTTTTATTAGAAAGCCTCCGCAATTTTAAGTTTTCTGGAACTTACCACATGATCCCGTATAATATTGTTGAAGTGGGTTTAGAAATATTGCTATAGTTTGATTGACGCCATTGTGCCGTTTTTGAATGTTCAAAGATTTTTGCTGGGACTTGGTAGCGTGTTGATATGCCTGTCCGGACCAATCGATTCGTCGTGTAACCAATAATGTCGACGTACAGTCTGACTCAGGGCAGTTAAATTGCTATAGTTAAATTGCTCATTGCTATAGACTTCAATAAAGAAGAGAAGTGCCTTCGTAATATTTTGAACTCTCACCTCAAAACTAAAGACACCTCAAAAATTAATCGACTATATCCACAAGTCCAACAACTCTCATCCTTTTTTTTTACAAGAGATTCCCTGTCTGATAATCAATACGTTATGTAACCAAATTTAACTGTCCCTGAGGTCAGAACTGTACGGTCGAACAAATAATATTGGTTACACGACGGAACAGGGCATATCAACATCCGCTACAGTCGCAAAACTCTTTGAACATTTCAAACGGCAAACATGGTCAATCAACCTATTAGCAATATTTTCTAAACACTCACAATATTATACGGATCATGTGAAGTCCAGAAACTTAAAGTTGCGGAGGCCTTTCTACATTAAAAACAAACGTAAACCCGATCATTATCTTAAAATTTTAATGTAATTTCTGTTTAGAACTAAATATCATTTGGATTTAATTATTATATATTAATTTAAGACTCATTTCGCTCACAAGAATTAATCCTCTGAAGATGTCTCAAGTGTATAGAGACGAAACGCGTCGGGAAATGTAAATAAATATATCTTCCTCTTCTTGCAAATTGTTTTCAAAAATTATATTTAAGAAAATAAATTCAGTGTAAAACGTAGGTTTTATATCTTGAAATCACTTCACCTCACATTTATTATTATTATTATTATTATTAATTAAATTATTATTATTACTTATTATTATATTATTATTATTATTATTATATTTATATTATTATTATTAGTTATATATATATTATTATTAATTATTATTATTATTATTATTATTAATTATTATTATTATTATTATTTTATTAATATTATTAATTATTATTATTATTATTATTATTATTATTATTATTGTCATTGTTATTGTTATTATTATTATTATTATTTGACTATTAATATTATTAGAATTATATTCGAAAATTTAGTTCTTTTGTATTTTGTAATTTATTAATTTTTTATTTTATTATTATTATTATTATTATTTTTATTATTATTTATTATTATTATTATTTTTATTATTAATTATTATTATTTTATTATTATTATTATTAATTATTATTATTATTATTAATATTAATATTAATATTTATTATTTATTTTTATTATTTAAATATTTATTATTATTATTATTATTATTATTTATTATATTATTATATTAATTATTATTATTAATTATTATTATTATTATTATTATTATTATTATTATTTATTCAATTCATTTATTATTAATTATTTATCCACCACATACTACTTTGTTATCTTGATTTCCTAACATCTGTATAATGTCTTGGTTATAAGAGGGTAATATCATAGTTAAGACGTAACATGATGTCACACTTAGTGAAAATAAATATCTACTTTAACAAGAACACAACCTCCTAAAAGCTTTCAAAATACCACTATACGATTATGACGTCTAAAAATAAGTCTTCAAAGGAGAAAAGATAATATATTATTGATAATTACGGGTAACAATTACAGCAAAGCCTACGATGTAAGAATATTTTATATATCAGAGAAAGGTACAACAAATCCTTTTTTAATACAAAAGCCTAACAGTATATGTTAAACTGTTTAATCATTGTACTTTATCTTTTAGGCCTTACGTTTTATGTTTTGTATTTGTATTCAAGGTTTCAATTCAGTGCTATCGCTCAGGCAAACTAATAATACTAATTGGAAACTAAGAACATACCTAACTTACGAATAAACAGTTTTCATTAACAAGGTTCTTTGCTTATTAACGGTAAGTAACTAACATTGCCCATAAAACTTAACCTATCCTACCTTTCAAAACATTACGTAATACCTTCGGGTCGTTAGGCTTACACGGTAGGCTTATCATTAGGGTTACTTTCATGTTTATACAAAAGCTTTCACGAATGCGCTCAGTCAGTAACATAATCTCAAGCTTTACTATACATAACCGAACAATTTTGAACGATGAGTCCCAACTACTTGGAGAACACTCTCAGAGTTGCATGATGACGCATCTTGTGGTATCCCGAAGAAGAGGGTGTAAGCGGATACACCCCCTCCTTCGGGATACCTCGAGATGGGTCTTCATGCATCACTGGGGGTGTTCTCCAAGTAGTTGGGACTAATCGTTGAAAATTGTTCGGTTATGTATATTAAAGCTTGATATTATGTTGCTGAGTGAGTGTATTCGAGAAAGCTAATGATAAGCCATCGATAAGCCCATCGATAATGTCACATTCTGGCGTACATGTATAGGGTTCACAGTTCGAACATCTGAAAATATTACAGCTTTGATTAAAATGAAAAACGAATTAACATCGCATCTTGACGACTTAATACATATGCTCATGGAGTAATCTACGATATTTACACTGAAACATGTGGTTTACCGTATAATGGGGTATACAGGAGTATCCTAATAACTAACAGCATGGATAAGTTTACTTCTCTCTGGTATGAGAGAATGAGTGCTGTTGAACCAAAATATGAAGAAAAATGGATTAGTGCTGCAGAATGCATTTATACTTACACCCTTTCAAAGGTTGTTGAATCTCTGGAGAGATTTATAGAATTTGCTCAATTTATGTTGAACCCTATGCCCCCTGACAAGATGAATTAATATATTTAAAATAAACATATGTTTTTAGGTATTTATAAAACGCTCTTTTCCGGGAAAATTATGTTATAAAAAATGAAAACTTGTTTTACTTCCCCTATGTTCGCTATATTGTTTAAGTTGTTAATGACGGGTGTTTATTCATCTGGCTGCTATGTGTTAAGTATGTTATGTTCATAGTTTAGGTTTACAAAGGATAAAACTTTACTGTTTGCATTTATCCGTTAGGTATTATGATAGTTAGGTTAGGTTTATGGTAAATGATTTGTTAAATATACTATGTTAATGTAAAAAGCTTTGTTACTTATGATACAATTTTTTTGTTAAATATTAGCCATGTTAATGTAAAATTACCATTGATATGTTAGAGATATGACTGACAGGTGATGAATAGGTTACGTTTTTGTATGCTATGTTAGTTACTTTACTGTTGTTAAGTGTGGAACTTTGTTAATGTTAGCAGTTTATTCGTGCATAAGGTGTTGCTATAGATTTATATTGTTGTACATATATAATTCTTAGTTCAGGATGATGCATATAGTTAGCTTCTATTAATGTGAAAACTTTGTTACGTTTAGCATATTTTCCGTTGATAGTGCATAAAGAAACTTGTTATTGTACGTTATGTATATCCAAAATAATACTCCGAATGTTGACTTGAACAATAGATCAATAAGATTCTATAGGCATGGTGCGGGAGGCTTTATTAATAGGGAGTGAGGGGAGGAGGGCAGGGAAAGGGTGGTTTAATTTTACTGATTTACTGCTTAATGGTAAATATTTGTAAAACGCAAATTTTTTACATTATAAAACATAAAAAGAATAAAAGTTTTATAAAAGATATATTTTTGTAAACAAAATAAAAAAAAAAAAGTAAATAAGTTTTGTGTTATGTTATAGATTATTATTATCAAAAATATGAAACTTGATTCAAATAAGATTCAATAGATACCATGGGTGGGGTGGGAGGGATAGGGTGGGTGGTTTGATTTACCCTGATTTAATGATTTAACTGCTTTAGGTAATGCGAAAAATGCAAATTTTTATACTGTTATAAATCTTAAAAGCTATAACTTTGTTAGAAAAAAACAAATGTTTTAAATTAAATAAAACAAAAAATAAATCAAATTAAAAAAATTCCTAATTTTAAAAAAAATAAATACAAAATTTAAAACAATTATTAATATTTGAGAGAGGAGAGCGAGTCAAACTCAAGCTCCGTGCTATTTCGTCCGGTCTATTTTATCCTTCTTTTTCTGTTGTGCTCTCCAAATTTTTTAATCTTTCTATGTCAATTTCCAAAGATTTTGGGCGATTAGCACATACACCATGTTAAAGTAGTGGACACGGTAACTTGGTGTGTGGAACGAAAGTTACCGTTATACGAAAGAGTGTAATACAAAGTTTCATCCTTCTCATGTCAATTTCAAGGGATTTGAGGCACGCCATCCCCTGATGAGACGTACCGTCATGTTTTACCTAATTCGGCTGCACAAGGATAACCTTATAAGAACGGGTGTATACCTGGAGTTTTCAATCCTTCTATGATCAATTTTCAAGGTATTGGGACTTCAGCCCCAACACCTGTATGGGCATAGCGTGGACTTTACTCGGGCTGTACTTGAGAATACAAATATAAGAAGCTGTACAGTATACGCAAGTTTTTTTTTCCTTCTCTAGTACGGTCATTTCCTACTTGGAGGGGGTCAGCACACCCCTCTAGGGGGTGTAACGACCAATTTAACTCGAATGCATCGAGGAGACCCTCTTGAATATATAGAGGAGAGTACTAGAAGACTTCGTCATTCTACGATTATATCCTACTTAGGGGGGCCAGCACGCCTCCTTCGGGGGTGCATGGCAATTGGCCATGTAACATCGTTTACAGACGAGGATTACCTTTATAAGAAGGGTGGTATAACCAAGTTAATTTTCAAGCCCCTCTACGTCAAAATAATCCAATGTTTGGGCAGCATCACCTAGGGGGGGTGCATGATCACGTAACCTCGTCTACGACGAGGTTACGTCATTACTAAACGGGGTGCAAAGTTTGAAAGAGATTTCATGTCTGAAATTCTGGCCAGTGCCTGGTGGTGTGCGGTGCTGTGCGTTGCAGTGTCAACAACTTTGAACAACATTATACATACGTAATTAACAAGTAATATAAAAAAATAAAAAAATAACCCTAGGTAATGATACCTAAAATATTTCGATCCACCCTTATTTATGCGGTGTAAAAATTCGGATTCCCTACGGGATTCGATTTTGACTCAAAATCGATCCACTGCGGGGATCGATTTTTCGACGCAGCGCTCAAGGTCAAATTTACTTTCACTTTTATAGTGTCTGATACCCGCCCTACTATATATATATATATATATATATATATATATATATATAATATCTATATAATAAGATATATCTTTATATTTATATTGTTTAGATATATATATATATATATATATATATATATATATATATATATATATATATATATATATATATATATATATATATATATATATATATATATATATATATATATGTGATATTTATTGATGAGGACACGCGGGTTCAGTTTCCAAAATATCTTCTGTTGTCTAGGGGATAAATTATTAAAATTTATATTGCTTACTGAATATTAGGATCAAGCTTCAATGAGAGTTTATCTACTGATCTGGAAGCTGTACAGGTTTGCAGAAATAATCAAGATAAAACTGGAGTTTTACTGCGTAAACAATTTGATAGAAAGATATGCCAATAACAAGTTCGAAGAACGAAAAAGCCATTAACATAAAATTTCCTCCTTTAAATACAATTCTGGAGTATCAAACATATAAGTAAATTATAAAATCAAAATGTCTTTTCTTAGACTTGATAAGTGTAAAATTAATTCCTATCTTAATATATTACATGCTATCAAGTCATTTTATCACTATTCATCTAAAATAAATAAATTCTCTTATATTAAATAAAATTATACGTATTATAAAAATAATCTAACATTATCCAAAATCAAAACGAAATCGCTAACGATAATTTCCATAATTATAAATTTTGACTGGCGGATCTCATTATCATCAAAATTATGGCCTTCACAATGTATAGGCAAAGATATATCATGACACACGCCCCTCTTAAGAAGACAAAGTGACTTGTCAACTCTTGTCTTAAATGAAACAGTCATAAACACATCTTTGTCTGGAAAGGGAATCGGACTTTCCTTCGGTATTCATATTGTAGCATCGTAATCATCTATGCTGTCTGTAGGTTTCCCATTACTTGTTTCTTGTTTCCTTTTTCTATCTTCAGGATCGCTCCTCTGTCGCGAATCCGTTTGGTTCCTCTTCTCGACGTTTCGTCTTCCAGCAGCTATCGAGAAGGAAAGATTCTTCCGCTCTATAAGGGTTTGGAATTTTTCATTCCAGAATTCTTGCCTTCCAATCCCTTCTTCGACTTCCTCTGCGCCAAATAACTTGACTGTCATTAAGAACATTTGTGTTTTGAACATTTGTGTTCTCTTCAAGTTTCCCGACTGAAACTTTTTCTCCATGGGTATATTCGTATTGTCCAACAAGGAAAAAGCTATAAGGACGCATTAATCTGGGCGATGGCTGACTAGACATCCTAGCCTGTAAAGTTCCAAGAGCAGAGGTTGGATTAGCCTCCTCCGCATCACTCAGGACAACCGCATTATTGTAAGCGCATCCACCCCAGCGTTC
>JABUQX010123067.1:5000-10000 GCA_015478945.1 Trachelipus rathkii
ATAATAACGCTAGCTCCATTATTTTTTAACAATTCAGTTTCTTTTTATAACCTTTAGAAAGAATGAGTTTAGTTTGTAATGCTTTAGCACCCGCTATATAATCGCTTGTAATTTAGTCAATGCTTTGTTTAAATTAACCAATAACCGTTAATGTTAATCGCTTCGTTTTAATTAATTTTAAAGCTTTTATGTTTAAATCTTGATCTGTCTGATCTGGCGGCCATTTAATTGTAAGGAAAACTAACCTTGCCTATCAAGTTAGAGTATTCCTCAGAAGACTAACCTAGTTTTATTAAGTACTGATTTTTTCTTTTTTAAGTAGTTGGTATCTGGCGATATTAACATTATTAACATTTGCTTTAAATTGCATGACAAATTTTAAAATAATTAAAAGCACTCTTAAGCAAGAAATAAAACCATCTCTAGTAAGGAAAAAATTCCAACATTTGATGCATTTTTACGAAATGTTGCGTACAAAGTAATGAATATAGTAGAGCACCGCAATCCGCGAATACTACCATCTCAATGGATGCTAAGTATGCTGATTTTTGGGCATACTGCACACCTATGTTGATTGAATCAAATCTTTTCGATAAAGATTCCTTTCGCGAGAGGGGGGTCCTTTGTGGTACGTAAGTTTGTGTGCCAAACAACTCAAATCAACAATATGTGTTGCAACAGACGCCCAAGCTTTTACAGGTTCAAACATTACAAATTCTTTAATACTATCCCACGGTACAAGCCATGACTAGCCCTAGGAAATACCTAAATTTCTACAAACAAATCTTACATAGTAACATATCGTATAAGGCACAAATCTCCTCAAACACATTTGTTCCTAAGACTCAAAGTGCTGCAACTTCATCTCAAGGTTGTGACTTTGTTTCGCAATTTCTTCTACGAATTTCGTTTCTGGACGTTCTTTTATGCATTCCCATCTTATGACTAAAGCTAAGCGAGAAGCCTTCGGGTTCCCTCACAAAATTGTAAGCCGCATTCGCTTTGCCGTTGTAGAACTGAGTAGAACGGAGTAGTTCGGGTTTTAAAAGTGGCTGCGGAAGTTAAGAGTGAAAAGGGGGGGCGTGAATTTTGTTCGAGGCAGAGAATATATTTTCCCCAGTTACTAATATTCCCCCAGCCCTGTATATGCATTAAAATACCTATGTATATACATATTATATATATATATATATATATATATATATATTATATAGTATATATATATATAATATATATATATTATATGATAATATATATATATATATATATATATATAATTTGTATATATACCTTTTTTATAATTTTAAGTATTTTTGTGACAATGTGTATTCTCCTTTTTTAATAATACAGGTAAAAATATTAAAGAATACTAAGTGTATTCCGTGTGTGATGAGTTTCCAAAGCGGTCATCAATAGAGGAATGTGGAGGTAATTTAATATCCTTAATACCTTTTTATTTTTCAGCGGTTAGATCAAGTGCGATTAATTAAGTTTCGTTAATAACCTTTATTGCATGAAAATTGTTACCTGAAAATATCTTGTATTGTGTCATGGTTTTATAAATTGATTCTATTTCCAGCGGTCATATTAAGTTCGATTAATTAAGTTTCGTTAGTAATCATTTTATTATATGAAAATTGTTACCTGAAAATATCCTGTATTGTGTCATGATTTTATAACTATATAATTATATATAAATTGAGTCTTGATTTGATATTTATAACTAATTCTTTTTATTAATGAGTATATTATAATTACTTATGAGCATGGTAATTTTATATAATATGAATTCATTATTATTTATGATTATTTAACTATTAAATTTGGATCATGTAATTATCAATAACTAATCGATCCGCAGGTTGTTTAGACGGGCTTTTGTTTAATTGTGAGGTCTTAAAAACACCTATTGAATAAAGAGTGGAGACAACATGGTTTTACTCAATACCCAGCCAGTTTGATTGTGTCGACGAGTGCCAAGTAAACGCATCACCATAAATATTATATTATATATATATATATTAATATGATATACGTATATATATATATATAGTATATATATATATAGTTCTATATAATATATATTATATAAGGGCAAAATAGGGGGCTTCGAGCCGCGGAGGAACATAGGGAGGGGACATTTTTCCCAGTTACCCCGTAGGGGAGGGGCGGAGGAATCCCCGCGACACCCAAATACCAAAGAGCGGGGGTACCGGAGACCCCCTCCCGGAGGGGGGGAAATAGTCCTAGCCCCCCGAAGTTCCCCGGAAGGCCGAGAGACGCCCGACTCGCTACGCCATTCAACTTGGCGTTCTACCCTAAGGGTATTCTTTAGTTCTTAACCACGAGCAATTTATTTAAAATTCAAATTAAGAAGTGCTGAATTAAAAAATAAAGTTTTAAAATTATATTCTAAATTATTTTATTAACAGTTTTCGAATACAACTCTTTTGTATATTTTTCAAAATAGTTTCAGTTACTAACGTTTTATCGGCTGTTTTACCAAAAGGTGTATGTATTCCGTTGTTTACTGTAGCATAATTAGTTTTTTAAGATAAATATGACGAATACTCCAGTGATGTGAATGAAGTACCATAATTTTATTATATATATATATATACACTAGATATATAAATATAGTATTTGTATATATATATATATAACTATATATATATATTATATATTTATATAATATATATATATATATATATATGTTGTAACGCCCACACGGAACGGGCGGAGCTCGGATCAAAAACAAATTTTGCACACGTAGCCAGTCTATGTTATACTATAAATACGCACTTTTAGGGGCGTCGAATGTATCATCAAAAATAAAAAAAAAACAAAAAAAAAAATCTCAAAAACAAAAATAGCTACAATGCGAAATACGAATACGTTTTTGGGAATCCTGGGTAAAGATTTTTTAGTAAGGAAAATTATAAAAAAAAGAAATTTGTATTTAATGCAATTAATATGTAATAAGAGGAATAAGCCTATGTTAAGGAACTTTTATAAGTTACTCGGTTAAAAATAGAAATACTACTTTCTAGTATAAGGTTTTTGTTTTGTATTTTTAACTAAAGAATACCCAAAGGGTTTACCGCACCGCAAACCGGGATGGCAGGAGTCGGGGTCTTTCGAGCTGTCCGGGGAACTCCCGGGGTAGGAATACTTTCTCCCCTGCCGTGGGAGGGTTCTTCCGGAACCCCCGCTCTTTGGTATTTGGTGCTCGCGGAGGTTCCTTCCGCCCCTCTCGCTCACGGGGTATTTTGAAAAACGTCCCCCCTCCTGTGTTCCCCGTCGCTCGAGCCCCCTACATTGCCGTGTAATCACTTACAAATAATATATATATAGATCTTCGCCCCTAGAACAGGTAAAAAATAAAAAAAAAAAAAAAATTTCATTTCGACCCTAGAACATATATTTATGTATCAATAGGATGCTACCTTGTTGAATATTTTTTTGTATTTTGATCCGGATGCCTCCACGTTCCGTTGTGGGCGTTAAAGAACTTGTCATATATATAGTATATAATATATATATAAGTATAATATATAATATATATATTATACTATATATATATATATATATATATATATATTATATATACTAATAAAATAATAAGTATGATATTGTATTATGGTATTATAGTATGATATAATAATATATATATATATACTCATGTCGATTATGTGCTCCATCTCCATATACATATCGATTTCATGGATTCGAACACATTTCATAAAAGGAAATTTAAAATGTGTAGAATCAAATTTACTATAGTAATAAAGCAGCTTCAGACAGCTTTAAAAATATTAAAAAAAAAAAAAAAAATTTAAATCTATGTAAACTAACAACTCAACGTAACTTACTTAACGTACCATAACCTCACTTAACGTTATTATTTTTATATTTATAGATTAGTTCACTTTGCCTAGTTTAAAAAAAACACGCTTCTGGCACCATGCGTGCATTGTATATTTTGTTCGATAACGTAGGTTTTAAAAAAATTGACTTAAGCTTAACTGGAAGCAAATAACCTACATGAGCCATATATATATATATATATATATATATATATATATATATATATAATATATATAATATATATATTATTAAAATATATAATTAATATAATATATAATATATATATATTATATATATATATACTTAGTATATTATTTATATTCATATTATAATATAAATATATATATGTATATATATATATAAAGCTATAATAATATATTATATATATATTATACTCATATATTTATATTCAATATATAATATAGTATTAGATGTTATAATATATATATATATATATATTAAGAATTCAAGATCGGTATAAAATAAACATCCGAGATTATGGAGGAAGGGTCCCGGCTAATAGAAGGGGCAGGGAAAGGTGTGTCGTTTTTTTGCAAATCCTTCCGTGAAAGAGGTTGTTCCTTCACTTCGGAGCTGCCATCTCTTATTTCCTATCAAATTCAAATGGTAATACATAGAAGCAGTATTCAAGTCTTTGAAGCCACGGACGTAGAGTTTAGTATAATATATTGCGTTTCAAGCTACTATTATAATAAATACGGTGAGTAGCGACTCTAAAATAAATCTGATAGAGATTTATTTGCACAATTTCTAATCTCTTTAATTTCTTATCATATCATCATATGTGGAAGAAATCGTCTTCGCAAAACGAAGATATCTCATTCCAGAGGAAGATATTTATCTTCAGGAGCTTTCGCAAGTCATTCGACGATACAATCTATAAAGATGAAGAAGAAGGAAACCTGCCTTGCAACCCGTAGAAAATAACTTTATTAAGAAATGGAATTCAACAAAGTTAAAAGGATATTGGTCTTTCTTCCCTCTTGTGTAATCTCGGATGATTTGTTTAACTCTAATTATCGAATCTTAAGTTTATAAATATTATATTTCTTTATTTTATAAAAGTGTTTAAATAGTTCATATTTAAAGTTTACGCCTTGTTGCAGATTTGA
>JABUQX010123067.1:15000-32500 GCA_015478945.1 Trachelipus rathkii
TTATATAATTATAGTATATATATATATGATATATATAATATATTATATATATAATAATATTAATTATATATAATATATATATATATAAAATATGGTAGATAATATATTTATATATATTATATATAAGTATAATGGTAGTATAACTATATATATAGTATATATAATTATATATATACTATATATATATTTATATATATATATATAGTTACTCACTATATATAATAGTTTTATATATATAATATATTGTGTGTGTGTGTGAGTAAATGCAAAAAAATGCAACATACGCGAATATTTTTATTACAGCGATCAGTTATTAATGATTATATATATTATATATAGTACTTTGATATATAGTTATATATATATAAATATATTATATTATATATATATATAATATATATGAGAGAAGTGTATTTATATTATATATATATATTGAATCAGCATATATATATATATATGTACTGTTATACTATATATATACCTATATATATATACTATAATATATATATATATATATATTATATATATATATATATAGTATATATATATAGTATATAGTATATATATATATATATATATATATTATATATATATTAATATATATTATATATATATATTTATATATACTATATATAATATATCTAATATATATATATATATATCTTATATATTATATATACAATTATATATATATATATAATTATTATATATTATTATTATTATACTTGTAAAGTTTAATATTACGTTTGACACAGTTTAGGTTCGACCGTTCATAATTACTTATTATTATCATTGATCTATTTTGTTTGTTATTTTGCTATTTTGGCTCATTTTATCAGTTTTCTAAGAGATTGGTCTAGCTTCTAATTATTTTAAAATATTGTTATATTTAAGTTTATATGTTTGTGTGCAATGTAGCTTGAGTGTGTTTGTTTGTGGCGATGGTTGACTTTGATTGAATGAGCTGTCGTAGTAGTATGTAGGGGGTGGGTTCGCTAGGGGTGGTGTGTTTTCTGTTGTATTCTTTGCCAATTGTGCGTGGCCTTGCGTGCTTAATTTCTACTTTTGTAATTCTATGTATATTAATCAACTCTCTTAACTCTCAATCCTGACATGTTTTATTATTGTTTGATGACTCCATTTGTCCCAGGGATTCTTTTCAATAAAAACTTAATATCTCTAATATATATCTTTTCTAATTAATTTCCGTATTAATGGTGTGAGTCTCTGTTCTATATATTATTTCATAAACACTTCCTGTAACACGTCTCGAGATTCTTGACTCTAATTTTGTGTTCTGTGGCCTAAAATATCTTTTTCTTCTGCTTCCATCTATTCAATTATCTTGTGTCTTTCTGCTACAGCCACTCTAATTTTGGATTAAAGATTTTTCAGTTTTTTTTTTAACCTATGCTTTACTTTACTTTTTATGAGACTGTTCTCTTTTTTCTTTTTCCATCCAATATTGCCTGGGTTCCTTTTATTTAGGGGATTTCCAACGTACACACAAAACACTTGATGTGGTTTTTTTTTTTTTGGCTCCTTCTTTTCACACGATTTTCTATTTGCGGGGAGGTAGTGCAAATTATACATTCAGTATTCTCAATTCTGATTCTGGAGCAGTTTTATAGTTAAGGAATCCTAATCACATATTTTTCCAAGTTTTTTGACCTAAATTATACTAATCTTTGAAGTAACGTCTTTGAGGTTGTGTTTCAAGTTTCTACTATTTCTCTTTCTCTGTTATATGTATTAACACGATTATCTTTTCTCTTATTTGGTAAATCTCTGATCGGCAAAAGTCTTGTAGCTCTTAATTATAAAATGCTATATGGTCATCCACGCAGATTCTCACATACCTAAACGTAATTCTGGCAACTTTTAATCGGGTAATTGGGTATATGGCGTTGTTTTTTTGGCTAGACTACTCTTGGAATGAATCCTGCTTTGAAATCGGAGGATGCTTCGATCACCACTGGAGAGGTGGGGAGCCGTAATCACCGAGGAGTGAGAAGGTTAATTATATATTCAGTAAATCTTTTTCTCCTCAAAAGTTCAATCATGGTTCTGATGAGCTTTAGTTTCTCGGCTCGCCTTTCAGTGAATAAGAGACATTACGTTATTCGGGCAATGGGAAAAACTCTTCGGTTCTCGAGCTTGATAGAGGTTGCCTAATCACTCTTACTTAATTGTTTTATTCTGCTTGGAATCCGTTGAGCGAGATAGGCTCATGTGCTTTCGACCAGGCTTATAGCGCACTTTTCAACTAAAAGAAAGTCTAACAGACTCTGGTTTTGGTTCTCCTACTGATAAAAATTTCTGACCCATTGCCAAAAAAACCATCTCCTAACAACTTTTGTAAATCTACCTTTCCTCCCATTTTCGCTCTTCTGTCGGTTGTGTTGCTGAACTTTTCTTCTGAACCAGGGCAATCTTGCTCGGCCTCCTTGTTTTCATTCTAATTCTACCCTGGACGATTTTGGCATCCCTCCTACCAACTCCTTCTTCTGTATTCATGTCTTTACCTGTTGTTACACATGATCGGTGTGCATGGATCCTGAGAGAGTGAACGTCCAGGAAGCTAGTGACCCGTATGGCAACTTCCTCCCCTCTTGTCGTGTGAAAGAGTGTGCATCCAAGCTGCGCCTGTCCTCGCTTCAACTCTATCTGTCTCTATGTCTTTAATATCAATACTTTTCTCTCAGTGCTGGGAACGCGCATTATGTCCAACCGATCCCGAAAAAAGGTAAGCCGCTCTGATCCCCTCAAACTATCGGCGTCCCTCATCGGCGTTCTCAACTTGTATTCTATTTAAAAACATTTGCAAATCTCTTCTTTGAAGCTACTCATTTCCGGATCGTATCTGGAGTCTGCATTCCCTGTTTTTCTGATCATAATGTATGGCTTCTACGTCGCTTCAAGATTCAACTGCATGACATACTTTTCCTATCTACTGATCTTATAGTCTTCTTGCCTTCGAAACTTTTGGGGAGTTCTTGCGTGTCGGCGCTTGACATATCCAAAGCTTTGACGCGGGTTTAGTCACCGTACTTGCTCTCTAAGCTCACCTTCCTTTTGGTTTCATTACCTTCCTCTTGCTTACTCTTGTCTAGTTTTCTGCCACAGCTTCCATATCAGCAACTCGCTGAATGGGAGGCCTCTCTTCTCCTTTCGCTATTACTGTGGTGTTCCACTCTTATACGATGATCAACTCTCCATTTTTCGACTCATTCAAATCTGCTCCCTCTTTTTGCATCAAGGAGAGTGTGCCTCTCGGTTCCTTCTCAGCTTTCCGATTCTATCTTGCCGAGGATCTGGATGAGAATTTTTGCAGTGGGGTATATCGCAATTCTTGTAAAATTCAAACCTTTAAAAAAAAACTCCAACTTCATACTTTCTCCCATCTCAAAACAACCCAACTGATTTCTTCACGGCTCTTAACGTCTCTCATGTGAATAACATAAAACATTCTTGGTCTTAACTAGAGGTGTATGCGGATAATCTGCATCCGCATCCGCCTATGGCGGACTTTATCCGCATCATTTTTCTCTTCCGCATCCGCATTCGCGCATTCTGCATAAATTTTTTGTGGATAAGAGAGGATAGTATTGCATTTATATATTATGAGACTAAATGTTTCCCAACTTTCTGTAACGCAAGATGTTCAGACTAGTTTTTAATAGTAGTTCATACATGCTTTAGAGTTTAGAGAATGGGAGAAATTAATGAAACTGTCTGTGCTTACACTTCGAACAACACAAAGGTGCATTCCTGTATGACAAGGTTGAGGATAATCTGCGATTTTAGAAGATTTGAATTTACTCCTTCTTAAAACCGTTTGAAGAGGTAACTAAGACTGTTACTCAGAAAAATCTTGTTTGTCAGACGGGATTCCTCTCGTTGCAACGATGAAAGCTGTTTCCACGATATTGCATATTAAAAGTAAGGGATTTTTAAGGTGGCAGAAACCACCCGTGCTGGAGATAGTTAACAGATTTCAAATCTGCGAAAACTATTCAAGCAAATTGGGGTGGGGGCGGGGGGGGTTTTTAAAATAGCCGCAAGAATAAAAAACCTTTTTTTTTTGTCTGGATCCCTAAGATACAAAACGACAAATTTTGAGCCAGTATTTCACAGCAGGGTTAAAATTTATTTAGGATACCTATGTGATTAAATGCTGCTAAAGGCAGAAATTTCACCAGCCAAATAAAAAGGAAAAAGATTACAGAAACAGACAAACAAATAATATCTGCTAACGAAACCAATGCTGAATCCATGACACGTTCTTTTGGCTTATCTAGAAGTGAGAGAGTCTCGGTTCAGAGTGTCAAATGACACTCTTAGTCATGTGATTGAAGATTATCAAAGCGGAAGAACGGCTTGGAATCGGATAGGATTGCACATTGGTTTGATGGCGGGGATAATTGTTAAAAGGTTTACCAACATCAGTCATGCAGAACTAGCCAGGAAAATTACTTTAGCAGCCCTTCTAACAAGTGTAGCTAGTGAAGCTCTTTTCAACGGTGCAGGTCCTCATTGTTAACGAAGAACAGAGAAGCATAACTCTCCTTTGAAATCGGCTCAGAAATTAGTCTTTGGACAGCTTAGATGGGAGACTTCAGTAACTAGGAACTCCTACTGTTTGAAGGCAAAATGCAAAATTCCCATTTTTTTTTATTAATCTAAATTTAGTGAAAAATTCTACCTGAACATCATAGGTGTACCATTACTTTTGGGAAATTCTAAATGGTTTTTTAGATACAGAAATTTATTTAGAGAGGTGTCGAACTAAAATCTTCCCCAATTCGCAGTCAAATGAATTCAGTGTTCAGGATCAAAGAAATGTTTCTATTTTATAATTGTACAGAATTTTTTGTTTTTTTGGTTTTTGTCTTGCAATTTCGAACAGCTCGCGGCGTGTTACTGCTGTAAATAATCAGGGTGAAGTCGAAGTCGAGGCCGGAACGCTTGAGCCGGAGCCGGAATCGGAGCCGGGAGGTGGATTTCCCTGGCGTATATTTTTCCTCAAAGGAATTTTTTTTTTAGTAATAAAAAAATTTGTTTACCAAAAGAAAGTACTTTGGATCAATTTGTTCAAATGGCTGGAGAACCTTAGTCGGGTAAACGGAGCCGAGGCGGAGCCAAAGCCTGGGAGTCGAAGCCTGGGCCTGAAGAGCCGGATTCTGGTATTAGATCTTTTTTCAATAAATATTTCTTTAAGTGAAAAATATATTACTTGCCAGAAGACGTGTGGAACAATTTTCAAATAGTGTAACGAAAACCTTAGCCCGGAGCCGGAGCCGGAGCCGGCGCCGGAGCCGGAGCCGGAAGCGGAGCCGGAGCCGGAGCTTGGTATCATTTTTTCAGAAATATTTTTTTTAGGGGCGAAAAATATGATTCCAAAACAGCACTGGACAATTTTTTCAAATAGTGCAGAAAACCTTAGCCGGAGCCGGAAAGCCGGAGCCGAGTCGGAGCCGGAGCCTGGGCTATAATTTTTTTTCAAGAAATATTTTTTAGGAGAAGAAAAATATATTACTAAAAGAAGTGCTGGGCAATTTTTCAAATAGGGCAGAAACCTTAGTCGGAGCCGAAGCCGGAGCCGAACAATTTTAAAAGGAAGCCGGAGTCGGAAATGGAGGTGGATCCTGGGTATATATTTTATCATAAAAAAATCTTTTTCTAGGTAAAAAATTGTTATAAAAGAGGTGTGAAACAATTTCCAATATGGTGCAGAAACCTTAACGTCGAGCCCGGAGCCGGAGCCCGGAGAAGGACCGAAGCCCGGATCGAATCTTGGGTATCAGAATTTTTTTTCAAAAAACATTTTTGTTTTGGTAAAAAATATATATTACCAAAGAAGTGCTGGACAATTTAAAATAGTTCGGAGCCCTTGTCGGAGCCGGAGCCGGAGCCGGAGCAGGAGCAGGACGGAGCAGGAGCTGGAGCCGGAGCCGGAACCTGGATATGATTCTGAATATAAATTTTGTTTCAAAAATATATATTTTTAAGTGAAAAAATTATTTAGCCAAAGGAAGAAGGGCTGAACATTTACAAATGAGTGCAGAAACAGTTAGCCCGGAGCCGATGACGGAGCGATGCTGGATATTAACTAATTTCTTCAAAAAATATTTTTTTTAGTGAAAAATATTAGACGAAAAAAGTGCTGGACAATTTAAAATAGTGCAGAAAATCTTAAGCCGGAGCACGGAGACCAAGAGCCCGGAGCCGGTATTGCTGGATGATAAAAGTTTTTTTTTAAATATTTTTTTAGGTAAAGAATATATTTACCCCAAAGAAGTGGCTGGACAAATTTCACAGATACTAGTGCAGAAAACCTTAGTCCGGGAGCCGGGCTGGGGCCGGAGCCGGGGCCGGAGCCGAACCGGAGCCGTTGCAGGAGGCAGAGTCGCAGTCGGATGCTTGACATAAATTTTTTTAGGAAATATTTTTTGTAGATGAAAAATTTATTGCCAAAAGAAGTGCTGAAAAATTTTCAAATAGTGCACGAATCCTTAGTCGGAGCGCGGAGCCGGAGCCGAGAGGAGCATTGGTATAATTTTGTTTCAAGAAATATTTTTTAGGTGAACAATTTATTGCCAGAAAAGAAGTGCTCACAAATTTTCCAATAGTGCATAAACCGGAGCTGGAGACTGAGCGGGAGCAGGAGCCGGAGCCGGGAGCCGGAGACAAAGTCTGAGTAAAATAGTTATTTTCCTTTGGTGGTGGGAATATGATATAAATATTAGTATATATATATATATAAAATCCGTACATAAACTTTATAATACATATACGGGTATAATCCTAAATAGAGAGATTATAATAATACATATATATATATATATATATATATATATTAATATAATATATATATATATATATATAATATAATATTATATATATATATATATACCCATATTATATATAATTTTATATATGTATATATAGTTATATAATATATATTATATATATTATATATATATTATATATATATACTATATATATATATATATATATATATTAATATAGTATATATATATCGAATTTACGTGGTATTTCAAATTATATAATATTATATTAGTATATATATATATATATATTATAATATATATTATATGTTATATATATATAGTATATATATATCAAATATAATATATATATAATATATATATATAATATAGTTATATTATATATATATATATATTAATATATTATATATATATATATATTTATATCATCAAATATAATATAATATATAATATAGTATATATACGTATATATTATAATATATAATATTATATATATATATATATATATTATATAATATACTAATATATATATATATATATGGATATATATATATATATATAAATATATATGAGAATAAATGTTTTTACAGTTTTATATTCGTGGGTATTTCAAATAATATAATATATATAGATAATATATATAGTATATATATTATAATAATATATATATATATATTATATATAGTATTATATAATATTATGAATTATATATAATATATATATATATATATAATATATATATAATATTATATAGTATATATATATTATATATACGTATATTATTATTATATATAGTATATATATAATATCGTATATATATATAATATTATATATATATATACTATATATGATAATATATATATCAATTATATATATATACTAGTTATATATATATATATATATATATATATATATATTATATGATTATTATATATATAATATAATAATATATATATATATAGATATTATATATATATATATATTATATATATAAGGAAATAAAATTTGCAAAAAGTTTTTCGCGTTTTTCTTACATTTCAGTTTTTGAAAACATATTTGTCCCAAAAAAAAAGTAAGTGAAAGGGAAAAAAGTTTTATGTCCCTGAAATTCTGGTAAGAACCTTATAATATGTAATATAGAGCAGGTTGATGTTTTTCATTCATACTCACGTTTGGATGTCATGGTGGTGTCACGAATACTTGACTGTTAAAATTCAACAATTTAGAAAATAGTTTTCAATAGACTCTCATAGATTGGGTCTAATAAATTTTTTTGTTTTTATAAAAAATAAAAAAATTTATTATCAGTTGTGTAAACATATCTTCATTAATACGCTAAACATCATGTGGTTTTAGTGCTAAAGGCATTGAAATATCTTGAAATTTCTAAAGATTTAATTGACATTTTTGTGAAGAGTCCAAAAATTTTTAACACCCCCACCAAAGAAAAGTTTTTTTGTTTTGTATTTTTTTTTAATAAATAAAAGAAAGCCAAAGTTATTCATCAAAGAACGTCTTTATTTCAAATAGATTTTATTAATCGGATTTTTTTTTATAAAGTGTCCATAAATTCACAAAATGGGGCTTCAAACCCCTGCTGGGCTACACGGACGGCTTTCTTCTGGGGTGCTCCTGGGTTACAATAACACCAAGCAACGTCCAACATGGGCACAACATGTTTGTTGAGACAAATTTGCATAAGAAAAAATTTCACTCGCGCCAGACTCGAACCATCGACACCAGCGTCGCCGTTAGAAAATGTACTATTAGGCTCTACCACTAGTCGAGTCCACCTACACAAAAAAAGAAGGCATCTCGGAAATTTTCAAATCTTCTGCTTCGATATCACCGCTTTGAAACTCGATACTTATTTAAATCCACAGAAGGGTTGTTGTAACCTCTTCTGGCCACACGCATTCTACTGGGGTGGCTCCTGGGGTTACTAGAAGCGAACCGTGACGCAAGATCAAAGGAGCAGACAATGCGCACAAACATGCTTGTTGAAGACATAATTTGCAATAATAAGGACGAAAACATTTCACTCAGCAGCAGGACTCGTGAACCACCAACAACAGCTGTCGCCGTGTAAGACAATGTACAGAGGAGGCTCTACCACCTAAGTCAATCGCCTTCCCAAAAATGGCATCTTGGAATGTTTTTCAATCTACCTGCTTCGATATACATGGCTTGAAACTCGATACAGCTTATGTTAAATCCAAAGAAGGGTGATTGGAGCCCCTACTGGGGCTACACGGCATTCTACTGGGGTGATCCTGGGTTACAGGAGCAACCGACCATAGTCAAATAACGCCGACATGCGCACAACATGCTTGTTGCTTGTTGCCACAAATGTGCAATAATAAGACGAAAACAATTTTCACTCACGCAGACTAGAGCCATCGAGCAACACATCGCCGGTTAGACAATGTATCAGGAGGCTCTACCACTAGTAAAATCCGCCTGCCCAAAAAATAAGTCATCATGGAAGTTTTCAAATCTCCTGCTTTGATAATCATGCGCGTTTTGAAACTCAATTACTTATTTAAATACCAACAGGAAGGAGTGGGTTTGGAACCCTCTCTGGGGGCTACACGGCATTCGTCAGGGGTGCTATGGTATACAGGACGCAAACCTGACCAAAGACCCAAGGAAACGCCGAGAAAGCGCAGAAATGTTTTGTTGCGCTGCAAATTAGCATATAAGACGAAAAAAGTTTCAACTCGTGCTAGGCTTCAAACATCGACAACAGCGTCGCCGGTTAGATCAATGTTCCAGGGGCTCTACCACTAAGTCTGATCCGCCTGCCCCAAAAAAGAAGGCAATCTCGAGTTTTCAAAAACCTGCCTGCTTCGATTATTCACTGCTTTGAAACTCGATACTTATTTAAAACCACACAGGAGGGTGGTTGGAACCCCCTCTGTGGGCTAGCACGGGCATCTTCAGGTCTTGCTCATCGGGATTACAGAGAGCATTAACCTGCCAAAAATTAATATAACGCCAAAAGGCGCCACAACTGCTTGTTACGACAAATTTGGAAATAATAAGACGAAAAAATTTTACTCGTGCCAGGACCGAACCATCGAAAACAGCGTCACGCTTTTGAACAATGTACATGGATGCCTCCTATCCACTAGCCTAATCGACACCTCCCACCCAAAAAGAAGGAGATCTCTCGGAGTTTCAATCCCGTGCCTGTTCGACATCACTATGCTTTGAAACTCGATTTCTTATTTAATCCATACAAGAGGTGGTTGGAACCTTACTGCGGTTACAACGGGCATTCTTCAGGGGTGCCATGGGTTACAGGAGGCAACCACCAGGTCAGGAACGCCCGGCATGCGCGACAAGATATGTGTTGCCAGGTTACCAGAATTATGTCAATTAAAGAAGAACGAAAAAAATTTTCCAAAACTCGCGTCCAGGAACTCGAATCTCCGATCAGACAACAGCGCGACGCTTCAGACAATGTACAGTAGGCTCTGCCAGTCCATATCCGCCTCCCCTAAAAGAAGGGCCATCTCGGAAGTTTTTCATAATTCTCGCTGCTCTATATCAACTGTCTTGACACTCGATCTTATTTCAAATCCAAGAGGGTGGTTGGAATCCCTTCTGGGCTACACGGCATTCTTCAGTGGGTGCTCATGAGGGGGTTACAGGAGCACACTGACTAATTCAAGGATCGGACGACATGCGCACAACAGATGCTTGTTTTACGCAAAAATTTGAATAGTATAAGGGAGAATCATTTCACTCTCGCAGAACTCGAACCATCGACAACACAGAGCGTCGCCGTTTTAGACAATGTCACAGTAGGTTCTACCACCTATGGCGATCCGCTCCCCCAAAAAAGAAGGCATCACGACAACAGTTTCATAGTCACCTACTTTCGAAATGAATGAGGCCTATAAACAAGCTTATTTAAATCATAAGAAGGGATGTGAACCTTATTTATATATATATATATCTATATTATATATTATATATAGTATATATAGTGATATATATAATAGTATATATATTATAAGATAATTAGTATATACTAATTTATATATTATGGTATAGTATAGTATATATATATATATATATATATATAGTACACTATTTATATATATATATATATATATATATATATATATATATATATATATATATATGAGAATAAAGTTTTTTTTTCTTGCCGTCTAAAAAATAAAAAATTTTCACAAATGTTTATTTGCTTTTTCTAAGATTTCATTTTTTCCTTACTATGAGATTAAAAAAAATTCATGTAAAAAAAAACGAACAGATTTTTTTTCTTCAAATTTTGGGAAACAATGGTAACTATAAACGTGTAACAGAACTGACGTTTATATTAAATGTTTGGTAGAACGTAAGGTGGTGCAACCATGGTTGACTATTCTCTGTTCAAAAGTTTTGAAAGTACTTTTCAGAGATTGTAAACAATTTTTGTTTTAAAAACAAATTTTTTCAAAATTAAGGTGTCTAATAAAATTTATTACCAACAGTCTAAATTGGAGTATTTTTTATGCAAAACATTGAAAATAATCTCGAAATTAAAAGATTTAATGGCAGTTTTTGTTGGAAATTAAAAAAAAAAAATTTCTCTCTTCAACTAAAACTGTTCAAAAAACGAACAGTTTTTTTGTTTGTATTTTTCATAAAATTAAAGATATATAGTTGTTCATTCAAAAAACCATTTACTTATTATCGGTTTGGAAATAGTTGAGGTTTTGCTATGAAGTCTCCCCTTAATTTGAGAATTATTAATTTCAAGTATTATTATTATATATAAACTTTTTCTAAATCGGTGGAGGCTGGGGAAAGAGATTGGTGGGGTGCAAAAGCTTGGCTCCACATCCCGCAATCTTGTAACACAGGTACAATATAATATATATAATATATATATATATATAAATATAATATATATACGTATATATATATATTGACTATAATATATATATATTATATATAATAATATAAGTTATATATTATATATTATTATATATATAGTATAAGAATCAATAAAATATATAATAGTATAATAAATAAAAATACTCTAACCAAGATTGGATAAATGTTATATATATATATATTATATATATATATATATATATATAATATATATATATATATATATATATAATATATTATACTACTATATATATATAATATATTATAATATATAATATATATATATATATATATATAAATATTTGTACAAAATATGTACTTGAATATTTACTTTATTAAATAATTTTAATATATTGGGGAAAATTAAACTATGGGAAAATCTTTAATTAAAAATTGCATTTCTATATATTAACCTCGGTTGGTACAGAAAATTATTTAATTTTCCCATGCCACCAATATGATAAACTAAGCAGCTTAAGGTTAAAATTTGTTTTGTTCGCTCGATCCAGCTCTCTGCCCTTTTTAAGCTGCCTTTTTTCGAGCTCTACCTTAAAAAGCTCTGCTGTGTACCTATTACCATCTTGCCCCACTTTACATTATTTGTCGGAATTTATATTAATATTCTTCATATTTTTTTATGTTGTGATGGTGAAAATTAATGAACGAGATCCATCCCAGTGTTGATGAAGATGATGGTTGAGTAAAAACTCTATCTCTGGAGATCTGGGGCATTTGGTAAAGGCAGGCAAAAGAAATCCATCGGAAAAGATCGCAATGGAAAGATTCCAACCAGGTAAGAAATGCAATTAGTATTTTCATTTTTCATTTGTTGATCTAAACTTGAGATCTAGTTATTAAAATTAAATTTCAAACCTATTGGTTTATATATATACATAGTTTAGTTTTCTCAAAGCCCTCTTTTGGTTGTATTTTGTTATGAAAAGGCTGCAATTACTATTAAATTAAACGGGCACAATAACACTATATAATTTACCTTATGCAAATTTATTAAATTACTGTCTGCTTTGACCCTAATGAGTTTATTGTGTATCATTTGCAGCTTGGCAGGCAAAGGAAGTGGCAAATTTGAAATCATTATGGCTGTCCATGATTAATTGAGTATTGATGTATTTTATGTTAAAAATATATGATAATTTTAATAGTTCCAAATTAGTTATGTAAAATAAATATAACTTTACTATGTACAAATTTCATTTGCCAAAGGTTTTATTTTCTAAATTCATTATTTATTTTTGTAAATGGCATCCCCAGCGGGATTCGAGTTTGTCCGAAACACTTTGCCTGTCTGCCATTTTTCCCTGGATCTCTGGGGAACTGAGTTGAAACTGTCACATCGTTAGATCTTGTATATCTGATACATTGTAAATATATTTTGATAAATTATATAGGCTTCTAAGTGTTTTTGATTTTGAAATTTGATTTAGAAATTGTGAATATCGCAGTAAATGTTTTTATCCAAGTATTGAAATTCGTCTTAAATAATTTGTTTGTTTGTCTTTATAATACTTTGTTACACTTAGTAATGTTGTTTGACATTAAAGGATTTTGATAGAGACACTTCTAAAAAAATTAGATGGTGGTAATTAATACCTCAGACTGATGAGCGCAGATGGTGACATAGGGTTAAGGTTAGGCAAAGAGGGGAAATAAACGTTCCTCTGTAACAAAAACTATATCATATATAGAAACAAATCCACCACAAACTCAAGCTGACTTTATGATGTTCATTACTAAGTTGGAAAGTTTACTAGATATAATTAAAGGACTTGATGATGAAATTGAATTTTATATGTTACAAAATGATTTATGGACAGATGAAGATTATAAAAAACAATCTTCACTGTGTGAAAACTATATTGACAAAATTTTACTTATGTTGGCTAATTTAAAAACTTCTTTAAAATCTTTAACTACTGTTTCTAGTGATGTAAATGTAAATACAAATCCTAAAGTAAAATTACCCTATATAGAGCTCCCAACCTTTAAAGGAGAATCAGAACATTTTGAAAAATTTATGACATCTTTTGAATCTTATATTAATAAATAAATATAACTATACTTCCTTTGAAAAATATGGTTATTTACTTAGACAAGTATCGGGTCCAGCTCGTGAAATTATAGAATCGGTAGACATTAATGGTACAGAGTATGAAACTGCAAAGTCATTATTAGTTAACTTTTTTTCTGATAAAATACAACAAATATATTGTGTTATTGATAAAATGGTAAATTTAAAATTTAATCCTAAAAACCCTTATCATTGGTTTAGTGAAACAAAAACTTTAATTGCTCAGATGAATAGATTAAAGATAGATGGTGATTTATTTGCTCAGTACTTTATTTGGAAAAGTTTAGGTGATAAGTATAAAAATATTTATATAGGTATAGTAAATAAATCTAAACCATCATTAAATGAAATTTTGGAAAATTCTTGTGAGATGATTAATAGAATAGGTGAAATTAAAAATGTTTCCAATAATAGTGTTAATGATACAAAAAGTTCAAACATTGTCAAAGAAGTTAAAGACACTATTGCTCTTGCTGCTCATACTGCTAATGATAAAAAGGTTAAAGTTGATATTTATAAGGGAGGTCTTAGTTGGCTTATTGTCAAGCTGGCAGAAAGTAATTGAAACTGGCAAAAAATACATAGTATATTTATGGAGGCTTGATTATACCTAATTTAAAAGTCCTCAGGAAAAATTTTATAAGAAAATAATGTACTTACTTTTCTCAGAAGTGTAGGATAAGCTACTCATTTTCAACTATTTAATAATAAAAACATGTTAAAGGAGTAAATTCTCTCTGAGTAAATTGGAATTATAAAATGTAATTAATTTTACCATTAGCTGATTTTTTATGCATTAAAAAAACAAAATAAATCATTATATATATAAAAACTGTTAAATGATTAGACACTTAAGTATGAGAAAATATTCACTATTAAAAATGATTATCACCTAGAGACCAGACATAAGTCCCAAGTTAATTAATAACTAATACAAAATTATAGATATCAAGAACGAGTGGGTTTCCACTACACCGAGTATAGAAGGTTATGACGAGTTAGTAATAGATATGTGGATAGACTTTTCAGTTAACATAATAATGAAGCTTCTAACACAGAATAAATAAATAGTATCCATTAAGCCGCGTTCTGAGAACTCCTTAAATAGAGAGTATCTATAATGTGCGTGCTATGAATAATATAGAATGTGATTCAGGAACGGCATAGCTATAAACACATTTAAATCGTTAGCAACCTCTATACAACGAGTTGCGTTCACAAAAAGTAATGTTATGAAATATGTGTGTACTTGAAAGAGTAATAATATGATAATATGTTAAAATGGTAATATTGCTTGTTTTAATTCAACGATTATATTCAAATGCTCACCTATATAATATGAGGTTAACCTACATTGGGGCAGGTATTGCAAGAACGTCTATAATAATAGTACGCACGACTGAAAATATGTCCTTAGAGAAACCCTATGCATTAATAAACTTAACTAATACCTAGCTCCAGTCGTTTAGGTCACAAAGAATCTCTCTTCCAAAGCAGATATAAAGGTTATCCTTAAAACAGATAATCTTGATCACATAAATTTAAAATTCGAAATAGCTGATATAATGTTTTAATGTAAAAAATAGAAGCGAGGATTAGATACTATCTGCCTATTATGCGCGAGGCGAGTGCATGAATAAAATAAATGTCATTAGTTGAAGAGATTGAGATGATATAGTAAAAATATATCATACTCGTCTTAGAATTAATAGATGGCTCTGCTAACTTGTCTACTTAATTTTTTAATCCATGTTAAGATTTCATCACAAAAGAAGTAAGATGTCTAATGGTAGGAAATACGAGAGGAAGACAACAGATCTTCTCTATCTCATTTATATTTTTTTATCTTCAGCCGAACTCTATACATCTTAGGAGAAATAGTTATATAATGCTATGCATATGGGAAGATAATCTAATGCTTGATTAACATTATTCGCAGAAGTAAAAAATCGTGATATAAATATCTTGATCCACAGTGTATGTAAGAATAAAACACATTTTTTGAGCCGAGTTGGAGCAGGAATGCAGTTTTAAGGTGAAATATGAAAAAAAAGACATTTAAAGAGGAACAATAAAGAAATAGTTAACTACTCTATACGAAGAATGCATTATCGAGATCTATAGGTATCAAGACAATTTAAAGAGTCTGAGAAACTTATAATAAGTTATGATATAATCACTCGAATAAATATTAAGTGGTAAAGCTGGAAGTTGTAAATTACAGGAAGAGTTATATTATTGAGAAATATGAATTATACACGCTCGCGATTAAACGTTAATCTAATCAAAAAATGTTGAAAAAAACACGTTAAAATAGTCCGTTACTAAAAAAAAAAAATGACCCCAAAAATGGATGACATGCTTTCTTATACACGAGCGATATGGATTTATCTTGAAGCCAGTTGTGATAGATAATTAAGAGCACACAGAGAAAAAGTTATATCAGATTTAAAAGTATATAAAACGAAGATATTTATGAGCTTTAATCGAGCGTTATTAAAAATTAGCTATCACACTCTTTAGAATATATAAGTAGACATTCTGAGATACTAGGGGGTCGCTTAATAATGCCAGCACTTTTTAATGAAAAAATTATTGCTCAATTACCAAATAATTTTTTCTTAGCACTAGGAATTTTAAAATCAGTGTATAAAAGTTTAGAGCATGATTTTGATAAATTATTACAATATGACCAAGTGATACAAGATCAGGTTAGGGCTGGTATTATTGAAGAAGTAAATAATTTAAATAATCTTAAGAACAATAATAAAGTATCATTTTTGGCACATAAAGCTGTGTTTAGAATCAATACCCAAAGTACCAAATGCAGAATAGTTTATATGTCTAATTTGTGTGAAAAGGGAAAGGGAAATCTTTCTCACAACCAGGTATCCCTACCTGGACCTAACCTTAATAAATCTATTCCTACTGCTATAACTCTTATGAGGTTTGATAAATATTTAATTGTATATGATTTGGTGAAGGCCTTTCATATGATTAGGCTCCATGAGGAATTTACTGAGAAGCTTTATTTTCTATGGTTTAAAGATATAAAAAGTAAAGATGTTGCCTTTTGGTATGAGATTTTCACCAAGTGTATTAATGGTGGCATTATATATAATTTTGATTTTGCATGTTGACTTGTATGACAGCTTTGAATTTGATATGAGAAAGTCTCTTTATTCATTAGCTTATATGGATAATTTAGCATACACCTCCTCTTATGAATGTGATGTGTGGCTGACTTACCATAAAAGTCAGGGTATATTTAGTGAGTTTGGATTTTGTTTGCAACAATTTGCAACCAACCTTCCTGATTTGCAGGCCTATATTGATGAGCAAGAGAATGAAAAACTTTCAAGTACTGTTAAACTGCTTGGTTTATTATGGAATAGAGAAAGGGATAGTTTAGAAATAAATTTTACATTCTTGAATGATAAAGCAAATACATTAAGAACTATTCTTGCTTCTATTAATAGTATATATGATCCACTAGGAATTTATTTGCCTACAAAAAATAGGGCCAAGCCAAGCTATTTTTAAATGAATTAAAAAATAATAAATCCATCTCATGGGATAGTAATTTGGAAGAAAGTATGATAAAAGAATGGATAAAAATATGCAAACAGTACAATGCAAGTAAGTTTCCTGTAATTCCCAGGTACTTGGGAGAACGCTCAGATTTTTA
>JABUQX010123067.1:37500-41095 GCA_015478945.1 Trachelipus rathkii
GATCACTGGACCAAAAGAGAATGGCCACCGAGGGAAACTTTGACGCCAGGTGACAGGAACATCGTACGTGAACCACTTGTACAGAGAGAAAACATCATCTTACCTCCACTACACATAAAAACTTGGTTTAATGAAACAATTTGTGAAGGCCCTGGACCACGATGGTGAATGCTTCCCTATATATGCTCAAAGTTTCCTGGTCTGAGTGACGAGAAGAAAAAAGATGGGATATTTGATGGCCACAAATACGGACACTAATCCGTGATGCTGCCTTTGCTACAGCAATGACTGTGTTAGAGGCAAGAGCGTGGAATGCTTTTTCCCAGATGTAGCACAGAATTTTTCTGGGGAAACAGGACAAGCCGCAGAACCACTAAACATTGTACACAGGAAACTGCTAGACAGCTTTTTTTCATTCTCCATGGATGTAGAATGATATAAAGTTGCACTATTTACATTTCTCACCTAAGTTTATAAGATGTCTTCTCTTGTGTTATTATTCTTCTTATGGCCCTGGATGTATTGGATAAACCATCTAAGGTCTGTCTTGTCACTATTGCCGCAGATTCTCGTAACAATCGTCGAGTGCGTATACACTATTTCTTATAGCGTGTTGAGTGATCACCTAACGGAGGAAGAGTTCACACCGCTCGTCGAGACTAAACTTACGTCTCATTCAATATGATGCATCCGAACTGCAACTCCCGCGAGGGCCGGGCAGCAGGGATGATAGGCATCGGAGAGCAGTCATGGATTGCACACTGCGCGAGAGCCGCCATCTATTGTCATGTGACGCGATCGTTCCTCTTCTATCACGCTCGCACCACAATAAGACGGCAGATCTGACCGCGACACACCTCATAGGTTCACGCCGCCTCACGGTCCAAACGAACACCCACCCATTCCGACTCTCTGATCACTTACTCTTCATACAAGGATGTATCTAGTGGAGCGCGCACGTATGACAGAATTCGGACCTGTGCTTATTTCTATATGTTGACTGCCACAATGCCGACAGCTATGTTCTATCGAAGAACATCGGTTCGTATTGAGAGGCTATTCACAGCGATTGTTTCTACTTACCGGCACTTCACAAGTCCAATATATATATTATATATATATATAATAATATATATTATATATAGTATAATATTATATATATATATATATATATATATATAATATATATATATATTATTAATATATATATAGTATATATCTATATATACTATATAATATATATATATATATATATATATAATATATATATATATAATATAATATATATAAATACAAAAATTGTGATAGACCCTCTTGAAAAAGGAAAAATCATAAAATTTTATAAATCTGTGTTACACACAATATCTCACAAAATGCGATGTGATAGGCAAAAACCGATTACATTTTGGAATCAGCACATCAATAATAATCAATTGCGAAATCCCGTCCAAGAAATTTCATGTTTACCAGTGTTATAGTACAAAGTAATAAAAACAAAAAGTAAATAACTATTTCTTACCTATAGCAAAACATTCATTATTTAAAATATTAAAAATGAAAATTGAAAAAGTTTCGTAGTTAAAGATATTAAACTAAACTTCATTTGAATAAGCTCTAAGGTTAAAATGACAGAACATTAGCCAGTTCTCCATTTTCAGGGGATAACCTATTTCTTGTGGCTCCATAAATATCCTCCTGTTCTAAATATCCTTTCACTTTCGAACTGATTGACGGTGGAGCCTGAAAGGCATTTTATAAATTGCTAAGTTTTTTTTCATTCATAAAACGTATTTAGAATTGTTTTTTCCACCATTGAAGGAATATCATTGTCTTCACTGGTCAAAGTAGGCAAGCTTATATATTTGTTTATTTCTTGATGTAATTCCGTATGTAGCCTTTTACTTTTATGTACAATAATCACATCGTCAGAAGAATGGGACTTTCTTTTTTAACTCTCACTTTCTTTTCTGTATGACGATTTTGATGTCACAATTTCTTTAAAACAAATCCATTAAAGAAGTGAAATTGGAACCTTCAGCTTCACTTTCCCCACTACGTGAAACATCGTCAGAAGAAGAGTCAGGAGCTAAATTTCATGCTTTCCTTCCATGCCTCAACGACCATATTTTTTTTACTGATTCATCTGATTCATGTTGAAAAAATTAGCTTGAATCGCAAGATCTAAGAAAGTAGCTTACACAACAAAGATTTATCAATAGAAACTTAGAAAGTCCTTTTTTCTACTGATTTATTAAGCTCTTCAAACGAGTGTAAATTATTCCACTGAAGCTTTTGCTTTTTAATTGGCCTTATTTAAAAATAGATTTAATGCTAAAATGGAAGGGATCACTTGTGGGCGACTGTTACTTCACGTTTATTGCTTGTTTTAGTGATGTTGTCAAATGGCTCAAAGTAAATGGAATAATTTTGCCACTGAAAAATCAGTCAACATTTTCTGATTGCATTAGCAGCGGTATATGGATAGGGACTTTTTGTTCAAACCAATCTTTTTAAGCATTATCACAAGTTATCTGTCCAGCGTGTAGAAAGTCTTGAAATTAATTTAGCTGTTTGACATTCAGCTGCATCTGGAAAGTTTTAAGCTTTGGCAGCTGCCGTTGCTGAATGGTGAAAATGAGAGGATATTCTTCTGCAAGTAAATAAAATATATCTTTAACAGACTTCTGACCTAATATTGAATCGTGAATGCATAGTTGAAACATGTGAATAAAACATGAAATTGATAGGAAGCCACTCTCCCTTATACAGCTACCATGTTTGGTCCATTATCCGTATCACTAAATGAATTCTATTTTTAGAATATTGAAAAAATGTCAAAAGGCCATTATAGGATCTGACAAATGAAAAAGATTTTCGCCATTTGGCTACAAAATTTGCCTATATTTTTATTTTTTTGGAAAATAAGTTTCTAAAATTTCCAATTTAAATTGAAATAACTTTCCCTTATGTTGACGTAATTTATTTGTTTTATAAAGCTCAATATTCGCCCGAATAGTTCGGCCAAAAAGCCGAATACCGAATATTCGGTATTTTGGCCGAATAGGCCGAATACCGAATACTTACCGAATATTCGGCACATCCCTAATATATAATATATATTATATATATATAATATATATATATATATATATATATATATATATATATATATATATATATTATATAATATATTATTATATATATATATATATATGATATATAATAATATATTGTATATGTATATGATATATATATATATAATATATATATATATATATTATATAATATATATATATATATTATATATATATATATATAATATATATATATATATATATTATATATTATATATATATATATATAATGTATATATATATATTATATATCATATATATATAATAATATATTATATATTATATATAATAATATATATATATATATATATTATAATATACAGGAAAAGAGGCGCGTTAAACTGTGAGGTGGAAAGAAGAGCCGCGAGACATGAGAATCGACACGCTTCTCTTTCAGTGCCGATGCTGTATCGCAATATTCATAACTTTGGGTCAATGAGCGAGTTGTCCCAGATGGAGTC
>JABUQX010123068.1:0-12500 GCA_015478945.1 Trachelipus rathkii
AAAAGAGAGAGATTATAACAACAATGTTAGATGTCTTTATATAGGGTTATGGATCTGTAGATTTCGAAAATAAAGGTTTCAGAAACACATCAAAGAAAAAATAAATAATAATAAATAAATAAATAAATAAAATAATAAATTTTCTTATTCTTTTTGTTTATACGTAAAAAATTCACGTTTTTACATACCCTAAACGGCAGTAATCACGTAAAACAAAACACCACTAGTACCCCACACCCTCCTCTGACGGCATCTGTGATCTTATTGATCTATTGATTAAGGTCAAAATTTTACTGCTAAAATTTTAACGTTTTACATACCCTAATCAGTAAAATGCAAGTAAATCAAACACCATCCATCTACTTTCCTGTCACCCTCCTGTCGAGTTGTGATCTATATGAATCTAATTGATTAGGTCGATATTATTTTACCTAAAATTGTAAACGTTTTACATACCCTATAAGCAGTAATCAGTAAATCAACCCACTATCAAAACCTCCCTCCTGATCATCTGTGATCTGGTGATCTATTGATCTATTGATTAAGGTCAATATTTTTACTAAAATTGTAAACGTTTTTCAGCATACCCTAAAATCAGTAAATCTGTAAAATCAACCATCCATCCAACCACCATCCTGCCTCCCTCCTGTCCATCCTTGATCTATTGATCTATCTGAATGCTATTGATTCAAGTCACTATTTCGAGTATGCAATTTTGGAATAAACATAACATTAAAAATCAAGTTCTTTATACAAAGATCATCAATATATGTCAACGTAACAAAGTTTTCAACAATTAATAAAACTTTACTAAGCATCAATCTAAACTAAGAATAGTAATAGCACAACGACAAACCTGACACAACTTTAAAAAGGAATAAACGGTTAACGTTAACAAAGTTCTAACTTAACAACAAGTAAAGTAACTAGCATAACATCCAAAGACCGTACCCTATTCACACTATTTTTCAAGCATATCTCTACAATATTAATGTTAATCTTACAGCTATCACAGTAACATTTAAACAAAAATTTATCACAGACATTGATTAAGTTCTTTAAATACTGATCAACGAATATACTCTACATAATAAGGTTTCCTCATCAATAAAGCTAACATAGCGTACATGAACTAAGAAAATAATGTACAAAGACAAAACCTAACAACATCTTAGCAGATATAAGCAGTCAACATTAATCAAAGTTCCACACTTAAATCAACAGTAAAGTAACTAAACACGGCACACAAAACGTAACCTATTCTTACTTTTTTCAAGGCATATCTCTAATCATATTAACGTTAACTTTCCCTGACACAGTACACATCAACATTATAAGCTTACTTAGCATCATCTCAACTATGAATTTAACCCACAACGACAAACCTAACACATCTTAAACAGGAATAAACAGTCAACGTTAACAAAGTTTCACCCTTAACAACAGTAAAGTAAACTAACATAACATCCAAAAACGTAACTTAATTCACACTTGGTCAAGCAGTCTCTAACATATTAACAATGTTAATCTTAGCAATGCAAACACAGTAACATTTAGGCAAAATTTACGCATAACCTTGGCGTAATTTATCATAGCAGGACCAACGAAAGTAATGCTAACGTACAAGTTTTTTCGAGCATTAAGAAAGCCACCGTAACATGGCCAGAATAAAATATAGAAAAAAAAAAAGTATTTACGAAACAAGGCTGACACATCTAAGCAAGAATAAACTGCTAACATTAACAAAGGTCCAAACTTATCAACAGTAAAAAGTAACTAACAAGACTGCACAAAAACAATAATCATTCGTACTTTTTATCAAACAATATCTCCCCACGACACGAAATATAATGCTAACGTAAACATTGTTTTCAGCATTAATAAAGCTAACATAGCATTACCAAACCTAAGAATAATAATGCACAATGACAAAAAACTAACACACCTTTACGCACGAATAACTACTAACATTAACAAAGTTCCACACTTACAACAGTAAAGTACCTAACATAGCATACAAAAACTAACCTATTCACACGAACTTTTTCAAAGCATTTCCTCTAACAATATCATTGTTTAATTTTAGCATTAACACTATTGAATTTACGTCAACAATTTCGAGTATCGTTTCTATATAAACATAGGCACAAAAATGAGTTCTTTATATACTAAAAAGCGAATATATGCCAAACTGTAACAATAGTTTTCACAATTAATAAAGCTACATAGCGTCAAATAAACATAAGAAATAATGTAAAGTAATATTTAACACACCTTAAACAAAAATAAACAGTTAACATTAACAAACAGTTCCACACTTAACACCGGTAAAGTAACTACCATTGCGTAACAAAACGTAACCTATTCATGATTTTTTCGCAAGCATATCTCTAACATATTAAAATTAATTTTTACATTGAAACATTAATATTTAACAAAAAAATTTACGCATAGCCATTGTCTAATTATCATACAGACTGACGAATAACTGTAAACATAACAAAGTTTTATCCTAAACATAACATAAAAATAAGTTCTTTGAATAAAATATCAATGTAAAGTGTAATAGTTTACATACCCTAGGGCAGTAAATCAGTAAATCAGTAAATCAAACGGCACCCGTGCCCCTGCCCCTCCCCATCCTACCCATCCTGTTCATAACCTTTTTGATCTATTGATCTATTCGATTAATGTCATATTTCGAGTATCATTTTCGACTAAACATAAGCACAAAAATACCCAGTTTTTTATTATACTAACGCATCGAATAATATGCTTAACGTAACAAAGTTTTTAGGACATTAATAAATCTAACATAACATAACCTGAACTAAGATATAATGGTAGCAAACGAACAAAAACTAAACACATACCAATAAACGTACTAATAAACTACTAACATAACAAAGTTCCGCACTTACAACAGTAAGTTACCTAACACTTCGTACAAAACGTAACCTATTTCCTACTTTTTTCATGCATATCTCTCTAACATATCACTGTTAATTTTACATTAACATTGTAATATTTACCAAAAATTTTAAGTAATAACCCTGTCTAAATCATCATAGCTGAGCAACGAATATAATGCTAAGCGTTCCGATTTTTTAATCATCAAACTTCGTGATATTTAACAAAAAATTCATCATAACCTCGTCCTAATATCATAATCCCCCAAACGAATAATTGCAAAGACAACAAAGTTTTAAACTAACCATAACATAAAAAAACAAAATTTTATCCTGCATAGCATAAAAATAGTTCTTTGAATAAAATATCATGCTACAGAAAAGGTCTATAGTTTACTGATTTTAAGGCAGTAAATCAGTAAATCAAAACCATCCATCCCCCTGCAGTCCCCTACCCATTCCATCCGCCTATGGATCTATTGAACTATTGATCTAAGTCATATTTCGAGTATCATTTTGATAACATAAACATAAAAATAAGTTCTTTAATAAGTGGGACTACGAATATATGCTTACGCAACAAGTTTTATGCGTCAATAAAGCTAACATATCAATAACCTGAACTAGAATATAATGTACAAGCAAACCTACACATACCTCGCGTATGAATAATCCGTTAACATCCTGAAAGTTCCCCCGTTATCAAAGGTAAAGTAGCTAACAGTTATACAATACTCGACATGTTCCCCCTTTTCCAGCATTTTCAGCAAACAGGGTAAAGACATATTATCTAACAAATTCCCTTAAAAAAGCGACCAATCTATCAGATACCAGCATCTGGAACTATGAATTGACACTATCTTCATCAAAGTGTCACTCGTTCTGAGTATAACATCAATTGAACTATGAAATAAGCGAGACATTAGCAAAACTCTCGGGGCAAAACCTAACATTACTCAACCAAAAAATCTTAACATAGCCTCACGTTTCTAACATACCATCGCCAGTTAACACAGTAATATCTACAAAAACTCATCATCTCTCTAACAAATCAGTGTTAATTTCACACAGTCATAGTAATATTTAACATAACGTACCTAACTTACGATTAAACACAGCTTTCATTAACCAAGAGTATCTAAAGAACACAATCAACGTGGTCCCCCGAAGAAAACAGCAAGGGATGCGCCCGGCTTGAAAGGGTGGTGAGAGAGCCTGAGAGGAGGGGATCACCCGCGAAGGGGTGTAAGCGGGTTTTTAGGTCTCAGCCCGAAGGGCTGAGACCTTACCCCTCCTTCGGAGGGGTAAAACCCGCTGTTGCTGAAATGCTGGAAAAGTGGGGAACATGTCGAGTATTGTATAACCTGTTAGCTACTTTACCTTTGAATAAGTAGGGAATTTTCAGGATGTTAACGATTATTCAATACGCGAGGTATGTTAGAGTTCTGCATTTGTAGCATTATAATTCTTAGTTCAGGATTAATGGATATGTTAGCTTTATTTGCGCTAAGACTTTGTTGCGTAAGCATATATATTCGTAAGGTCAGTATATAAAGAACTATTTTTGTTATGTTTATCCAAAATGATACTCGAAATATGACTTAATCAATAGTTCAATATAGATCATAGGCGAATGGATGGGTAGAGGACTGCTGAGTTGGATGGTTTATTTAACTGATTTACTGCCTTAAAATCAGTAAACTATAGACCTTTACTGTGATAGTTTTATTCAAAGAACTTATTTTTTTATTGCTATGTTCAGGATAAAAATTTGTTTTTTTAGTGTTATGGTTAGTTTAAAACTTTGTTGTCTTCTGGCAATTATTCGTTGGGGATTATGATATTTAGACGAGGTTATTGATGAATTTTTGTTAAAAATATCACGAAGTTGATGTTAAAAAATTCGGAACGTTAGCATTATATTCGTTGTCAGTATGATGATTGGACAGGGTTATTACTAAATTTTTTGGTAAATATTACGATGTTTAATGTAAAAAACTATGATATGTTACAGATATGCATGAAAAAAGTAGGAAAATAGGTTACGTTTTGTAACGAGTGTTAAGGTACTTTACCGTTGTTAAGTGCGGAACTTTTGTTAATGTTAGTAAGTTTTAGTTAGTACGTATGGTGTGTTGTTTTGTCCGTTGTACATTATATCTTTAGTTCAGGTGATGCTATATTAGATTTTATTAATGTAAAAACTTTGTTACGAAGCATTAGTATTCGATGGTTTAGTATATAAAAAAACCTTATTTTTTGGTGGGGGTTATGGTTTTTTTTAGTCCGAAAATGATACTCGAAATATGACATTAATCAATAGATCAATAGATCAAAAAAGGTCATGAAGGAACAGGATGGGTAGGATGGGGAGGGGCAGGGATCGGGGTGGTTTGATTTACTGATTTACTGATTTACTGCTTTAAATTCGGTAAAAATTTCACTTTACCATGATATTTTTTTATTCAAAGAACTTAATTTTTTATGTTATGTTTAGGATAAAACTTTGTTATATTTTACAGTTATTCGTCAGTCTGTATGATATAATTAGACATGGCTATGGTAAATTTTTGTTAAATATTAATGTGTCAATGTAACGATTAACGGTTAAATAATGTTAAGAGAATATGCTTGGAAAAAATATGAACAGGTTAGGTTTTTTGTACGCAATGGTGATTACTTTACGGTGTTAAGTGTGGACTTTGTTAATGTTAACTGTTATTAGCGCGTAAGTTGTGTTAAGTTTGTCGTTATACATTATTTTCTTAGTTTAAATTATGCTATGTTAAGCTTTATTAATGTGAAAAAGTTATGTTCGTATATCAATGATATTCGCTGGTTTAGTATATAAAGAACTCATTTTTGTGCTATGTTATCCGAAATGATACTCGAAATGTGAAGTAAATCAATAGTGTTAATGTAAAATTAACAATGATTTGTTAGAGATAGGCTTGAAAAAAGTGTGAATAGGTTACGTTTTTGTATGACATGTTAGGTACTTTTAGTGTTGTTTAAGTGTGGAACTTTGTTAATGTTAGTAGTTTCATTCGTGTGTAAGATGTGTTAGTTTTTGTCAATTGTGGGCATTATAATCTTAGTTTTTGGTAAATGCTATGTTAGGCTTATTAATGTGAAAACATGTTAGCGTTAGCATATATTCGTGTCGTGGTGGAGATATGTTTGATAAAGTACGGAATGGATTATGTTTTTGTTGAGTCTTGTTAGTTATTTTTTCTTTTACTGTTGATAAGTTTGACTTTGTTAATGTTAGCATTTTATCTTGCTTAAGATGTGTCAGGCTTGTCGTAATATAATTATATTCTTAGTTCTGGCCATGTTAGCGGTGGCTTTCTTAATGTGAAAACTTTGTTACGTTAGCATACTTTCGTTGGGCTGTATGATAATTACACAAGGTTATGGTAAAATTTTTGCTAAATGTTACTGTGGTAGTGTAAGATTAACAATTGTTATGTTAGACGACATGCTTGACCAAGTGTGAATAAGTTAAGTTTTTGGATGTTATGGTTAACGTTACTTTAACTTGTTGTTAAGGGTGAAACTTTGTTTTAACCGTTGAACTGTTTATTCCTGTTTTAAAGATGTGTTTAGGTTTGTTCGTATGTGGGTTATATTCACAGTATCAGATGATGCTAAGTAAGCTTTATTCATGTGATGTTAGCTGTGTCAGTGTAAGATTAACTTTAATATGATAGAGATATGCTTTGAAAAAGTAAGAAATAGGTTAGCGTTTTGTGTGCCGTGTTCGTTACTTTACGTTTGTTAAGTGTGGAACTTTGTTAATGTTGACTGCTTATTCTGGCTTAAGATGTGTTAGGTTTGTCTTTGTAGCATTATTTTCTTAGTTCATGTTTAGTCATGTTAGCTTAATTTGATGTGGAAACCTTATAATGTTAGAGTATATTCGTTTGATCAGTATGATAATTAACAAGTGTTGTGATAAATTTTTGTTAAATGTTTATATGTTAATTGATGATTAACATTGCTATGTTGTAGATATGCTTGACAAAGTGTGAAAAGGTTACGCGTCTTTGGATGTTATGCTAGTTACTTTAACTGTTGTTAAGTGTAGAACTTTGTTAACGTTTAAGCCGTTTATTCCTGTTTAAGATGTGTTAGGTTTGTCGTTGTGTATTATATTCTTAGTTTAGAAGATGCTAATGTTAGCTTTATTAAGTGAAAACTTTGTTACGTTGACATTATATTGATTGATCTTTGTATAAAGAAACTTGAATTTTATGTTATGTTTATCCAAAATGATACTCGAGAATGTGATTTTTTTATTTTTTTTTTTTACTTGAATCAATAGATCAAATAAGTCAATAGATCAGATGGCGGAGGGAGGCAGGGAATGGTGGTTTGGATGGAGGTTTGATCTTAACTGATTACTGATTTAGGGTATGTAAAACGTTACAATTTTAGTAAAAAATATGACCTTAATCAATAGATCAATAGATCACAGATCACAGATGATCAGGAGGGAGGTTAGATAGTGGTTTGGATTTACTGATTTACTGCTTTAGGGTATGTAAAACGTTACAATTTTTTAGTAAAAAATTTGACCTAATCAATAGATCAATAGATCACAAACTCGACAGGAGGGTGACAGGAAGGTAGATGGATGGTGTTTGATTTACTGATTTACTGATTTAGGGTATGTAAAACGTTAAAATATTTAGTAAAAATTTTGCCTTAATCAATAGATCAATAGATCAGCGATGGTCAGGAGGGAGGTTGGGTAGTGGTTGATTTAGTGATTTACTGCTTTAGGGTATGTAAAAACGTGAATTTTTACGTTATAAACAAAAAGAATAAGAAAATTTATTTATTTATTTATTTATTTATTTATTTATTTTTTTCTTGATGGTTCTGAAACCTTTATTTTCGAAATCTACAGATCCAATAACCTATATAAAGACATCAACATTGTTGTTATACTACTGTTTATTAACTAAGCACTGCACCGGCTCCAGCACTGGTGCAGCTGTCAACTCCTACTCCTCATTCTTCATTCTTCTTCCTTCCTCCTTTCCTCCTTCTTCCTTCCTCATATCTTCCTTTCTTCTTCTTCTTCTATCTTCTTCTTCTTGCATTTTCATGCATTTTTCTTCTTTCTTTTTTCACTGGGGACCCCCCTCCGGAGGGGGTCCATGGACTCTGAAGCCGAATCCAACTCCAAGTCCGTCTCCGATTCCGACTCCTCTATCGTGTCTCCGAGTTTCAGTCTTCTACGGCCATTTTAATTTTTAGAAGGGGCAGCGTTCCCCCTTACGGGGGGGGACACAGAGGGACGTAATCTCGTCTCCGACGAGATTACGTCATCATATAGCTCACATCCAAATTTTAGCCCGATACGTTAAGCCTAACAATGGTTTTCAGGACGAATTTGACATTGGCGCTAAGGGGGCAGCACCCGCTTAGGGGGCGAACCTACCGTCAACCAAAACTCGCCAGGGATCAGTTTATCACACACATAGATTATATACCAAGTTTGAATGCGATAGCTCTATTCCTTCATAATATATATTGGACTCAAGAAGCAGGATGTGAATGAAGACCTCGGGGGGGGGGAGGAAAGTAAAGTCGGGTGCGTAAAAAACGATCCCTTACAGGGATCGTTTTTTTCTACTCAGATTCGATTTCCTTCGAAATCGAATCTTCGACGTAATAATAATAAGTAATACGATTGGGTGTGTCTTGTACGCGCACGCGCGCGCGCGCGCGCTTCACCCCCCCCCCCCCCCCCCGCCCCCTCTCTCAGCACGCATCGAAACACCTACGTTCGAACCTAACGCTATTTAGGCCTAACTCAATCTCGGGTTTGGAAAAGCCAAAAGGGTATAAACGCGGGCGTAGCGGATACGCTCTCGGGGGTGACCTACCCCCTATATACATCCTAACGACTTGTAAATTTACAACGGATTCGGCTTATCCCATATCATAAGATTATGTTCGGCAAGTTTCAGACATATAACTCTAATTCCCTTCATATACGAAAAGGGTGTCCACGGTCAAAAGCGGGCATCACTGCTTATATATATGATATATATAATATATAATATATATATATATAATATATATATATATATATATATCAGTATATATATATATTATATTATATATATATATATATATATATATATATATATATATATTATATATATAATATATATATATATATATATATATATATATATATATATATATATGATATACTATATATATATATATATATATATATATTATATATATAATAATATATATATATATAATAATATATTAATAATATATATAGACTTTCAATCTCTGGGGATTAAGTTCCCCTAAAAACCTTTCCAGAAATCCGCCTATGCATGTGGGTTTTCAATATGTTTGCCCTATCAAAGATAAATGAAATAAATTATTACTAACTGAATAGTGAATGCTAATTAATAATTCCATATTTAAATACTTTGAAGGAGACACCAACTTATTCGCCAAATACCGAAACTTGAACATTTCTAATATCGGTTGGAGAAATCCTACTTCAGGAGGAATCTCTAATGACGAAAGTGGTTTGCAAATACTTTTCACGAGTCGATTGCGAACTTGTACGCGAAAAATTGGTTACCAAATACTACCAAGATATTAAATTCTTCAATTATAATTCAGAAAAATTTTATCATTGTGTCAAAAATTTTAATAAAATTTCGAAAACTTAAAAGGCTTTCCACCACATTTTTTTTTGGTTTGGTTTTTATTTTATTTACCTATTTATTTATTTATTTATTTATTTATTTTTTTTTGGAAAAGAAAAGGATAAAATAATTTTTAATTGCTAGTTTTAATCATTAAAGAATTATAGACTTCTTAATAATAATAATAATAATAATAATAATAATAATAATAATAATAATAATAATAATAATAATAATAATAATAATAATAATCTCGAGTGTAAAAAATAATAAAAAATCCTAAAATTTATTATGAAACAGTAAAAATTTGGAAAACGAAAAACATAAAATCCAAGTCACCTATTACTAATACTAAGAAGACCTTATATTATTTAGGAATGCGTAATTAAATACTAGAGTGAATGTATAATATAATCCTAAAGCCTAATTACAGTTAGTTAACATAAAGAAAGGATAAAAAGTGATAAAATGAAAGTTAAGACTAAATACTTTTCTTTAAAAATAAACAGGCTGTTGCTTCAATTGTTAAATCAATATTAAAAATAAAAAAAATAATTCCCTATTTAAACAAAGACAAGTAGTGGGTAATAAAATAAGTAAATAAATAAATGAACAAACACTTAGAACATCGATCAAACCATGCAAGCCCATGAAACATAACTTGTCATCACTGAATCTAAACTGACTATGACATTCAGTCTACGTCTAGGGTTTTCCTTCATTTCGTTTTCTCCCTCCTCCACCCACTTTCCCAGTTTAGCCACTTTAAAGTGCTCCTTTCACCTCGTTAGTTGTCCTTCCTTAGTAGTTAGCGTATTTATGTCTTTTTCATGTATATAATGTCTCCTTCTACATTTCTCTCCAATCACAATTTTTGTTTTCTGTACACTCTTCCTGTCTCTCGTCTTTTAGAACCATTTTTCGCTTCCTATGAAAAATACTCTACTCTTTATTTTATCTTTCCTAGTCCCTCTCTTAACTTTTCTATTTTTTCTTACCAGGACTAGGAAATGTTTTCTGAGATCCTAGGACCCTGCAGAATTTTATATGCGGGATACATTTCGGGAATTATGTATATAATAATTAATTAACATATAATATTTAATTTATTTTAGTTCACACCAATTTCCTGCTTATGGACGATCATACATGTTCAAAATTGTCTTCATTTGCAACTTTTAAAGATAAGTGTTATACAACATGAACATCCCATGAGTTTAATTACACACTAGTTTAAAATCACTTTCTCCGATGCTCCCCTTTAAAAAAAAATAATAATTTGTATGCCAATACTCTTATAAAAAGAGTAATAATGAAAAGGCAAAATGCAAAATGTACTTACTTCACAATTATTAAATGCATAGGCTTTTTTAGTGCTTTGCTTTGGCCCTTGAAGAACAAACACTATACAGGGAGGCCTGCCCAACATATAGTTAGTTGTACTCAAAAGCGATGTGGAGAGGATGAATCTAAAGCGAGTTCTTCGAAGTTTTGAAATTGGTGAACTATTTGTAAAGAGAATTTATCAAACATATTTTCACAAATAAATGGTTACTAACTCCAAAATGAAACAATCTTACCATGTAAATGATGGATAAGCAATAAATGAATGAGTCACAGGAGATTTTACTCTCCATCAGCGGGATTCGAACATTGACCTCCGCGTCGCAGAGTTATCAATAACCGGATGCTTTAACCACTAGGCCATCCACGTCCCCAAAAAAAGACTCTTCAAACGTAGTTTTTAAAGCACCCGGTTTTCTCATCCCATAATTTCTTATGAAAGAAATGAAGCAATCCTTAAATAGTGGTAAAATGTTCAGCTTTCAACCGGTTGAATACTCATCACTGAAAAACAAGTGTTGTTTAAATATAAATGTTCATCATGATAAATATAACTTTTAGAACTTAGGTATGGTAGGAATTGTTTGCCGATTAACTGCCGAATATATGGTTGAAGTAGTACAAAATAAAACTATCAGAATTCAATTAATCCATATAGTGAACCACATTGATGCATGTGAGACAGATGTCATGATAAACTTTGGAAAGATGATCGATTGTGAGTATAAAGTATCAACTATGATATTCTTTCATGAGGTGTGCCACGTCCTTTAAAAAAAACTGAAGAAACAGACTGATAGTCTTATAATTGAAATGGAGTCAAATGAAGATGCTTAATTAAGAAAATTAATAAGTGGGAACAGAAGATTTTCAGTTAAATATAAGTCTAATATAATTCTAATTCGCTAATCTGATCCCTAGTATAGTTAATATAGATAATACCCATAAAGTAAGAAAGATTATGTGCATGTTTCGCAAGCCTCCCTTGAAGAAAGATACTTTTCAGAGTTACATTGAGTCTACACATAATTTTTAAAGAATGAGCCTAATACTGGATTCTAATAATAGATGGAATTGTTTAGTAGCTATGAAAGAACGATTCTTGGAGATAAAATGGGCCGTAGAAAAAGTATCGGTTGACTATAAAGTGAATAATCCAATATGAGAAGCATAGTATGTTGCATTAAATGATGTTGTGAAAGCTTTGATGCCTGTCGAAATATAAAAATAGGAGAGGAACTGAATTCAGTGAAGTGTACGAGTCAGAGCAACAAGGTTTGCTAAATGGATCTGTCTTATCAGCAACAGCAAAACGAATAATAATACGATTTGTTGATGCAAAGCATCTTTATTTTGGCAAGATTCATCAGAATCTGAGGAAGAAAAAGAAGTCGACAGCCAGAAGCAACAAACACCCTCTGAAATTGGAGTGTGCAATAATAAATAAAAAAATAACTTAATGTGTTATTAAAAGTAGCTCTCAATCACAAACCTTACGAATAGCAAGGAATTTCGCTAAGGAGCTTTTTTTTCTTTCTTTTTTTTTTTTTTT
>JABUQX010123069.1:0-17500 GCA_015478945.1 Trachelipus rathkii
TTGAAACATTTGATGTCTTGAAACAAGCATAGTTGAATCTAACTTAATTTGTTACTGAGTAAATAGACTTTAGAGATAATATAATAAAGCAATAAACAGAGCAGAGTTTCTGCTAACCAAACTCGATTCTTATTAGAATTTGCTTGTATCGCTCCGAAAGGTGATGCTCCTTATTAGGAATAGAGAATGCGGCCATATATATCTATAAGGAGGTCAGTTCTTGTATACTTTATATATTTAATTATCGTATTAATTTATTAATATTATATATATATTATATATATATTATACTAATTCTATCCTATATTATAGATTATATTATATTATATATATATATTTATATTATATTATTATATTAATTAATAATACTATAATATTATTAATTATTAATAATTATATATATTATATTATATTATTAATACATATATATTAAATTAATTAATATTATATTATTATATATTATTATATTATTATATATATATTTATTATTATATATATATTTTATTATAATTATTATTATTATCTATAATATTATTTTATACTTTATATTTTATATTATTAAGGTAATAATAATTATGGTATATTTATACCTATTATATATCATAAATTAATTTAATTATAAGTGCATTTGTGCCTAAAAATAATAAACAAAGATCATAATATCAATTTGAAATGCTGGGATGGATTTTTTGATTTATTGATTTATTTAGTTATTTGCCTTACTGAGTATTTTAGGGAAGATATATGTACTTAATTCCCTAGAATGTAGGTATTACAACCGCTCGAAGTACCATTTGGTTAATTATTTTCCTAATTACAGTCAGTTATCTAAATATCGCAACCTATAGTATGATTATTAACAAGTATATGATTCAGTACATTATATATATTATATAATATACATATTTATAATTAATAAATATATTATATATATATATATATTATATATATATATATATATATATATATATATTATATTTTTAATATAATTAAATACCTTATGTATATAGTTTTTTATTTTATCTAAGATGAGATAATTACTATAATTGGAAAATATTATCTAACAGAATATTTTATATATCCCAGTAATTAATAATAAAATATTTTTATAATATCGATATTTCGTTCGAAGGCTAGCTTTTAAGATGCCTATAGGCATAACCAATATATTCTAACTTAACGATATTTAGTATATATACCTTTTTAATAGTGATATATTAGGCGATACGGTTTGTACAATGTTACTTCTACAGAAGTATTCATATAAAAAAAATAGTTTTACCTTATTCTCTCTAACAGTTAGGTTCAATTACTATTGATGTTAGCCCTAATCGATCCTACATAAGCCAGTTCACTATTTCATTTTTAATAAATAATTATCCCCCATTTAAATAATTGGCAATTAAAATAGAATAGAATTAATATATAATCACGTTTTAGCAAAAAATGATCGTGCACATATGATATAAAAATTTAAACTATTTTAATATTTTATTAGCTAAAATTAACTTGCAGAATAATAGATTTACTTATATAGTTTTTTATGTTTGGTGATGGAAGACATAAGGTCGAATTAGACAGAGAAATTGGAGTTGTTTATAATTATTACTATAAATATACATAGGAGGTAGATTAATAAATTAAATAAAATATTTCATTGGGCACTGATTTATCAATCATAGAGGGTTTCACCGTATTTATATCTATTAAAGGCAATTTGTAACCTAAAATTATAGATCAATATCCAAAGAAGAAATCATCGCGTATATTTGTTTTTTGATGATGTTTAATTTTTTTGATTCCTATCTTTTGCGCTCATATTATTTTTTTCCTTTTTAAATCTGGAACAAGTTTATAATAATATAAAGGTCTATGTGTCTCTCTGCCATCCCACTCATGTCTCTAAATGGTAGAAGATAGTATATTCATCCATTCCTCTATCTACGTATTATATTAGGATACGATTCCATCAATAGTATAGTGATTTCAAATTCTATTTTCTCATAGGATGTGGACAGATTTGAATATAAAGATTAGATTACCTGCCAGATGTTATATAACCCTGTAATAATATCAAAATATACGATTTAGATAATTAATTAAACTACATTTTCATTATATAATTAATTTTAGTGTTTACTACAATACCTTTTAATCTAAGGCTAAAGTAGCTAACTAATTTTTGGATGCAAATAATGTCTAAGATTAAAAACTTTTAATCTCAGAAAAATCCGTTATGTGTGTTTATCTTACATAACATTTAAGTCACAATAAAATCAATATAATAATGTTTTTTGTATATATAACTAAAAAAAACGATGAGAGTACTTCCAAAATATTGAAATCACCAACCCTGGTTTAGAGGTGGTAGAGGATGTGTGAGATAATTCGAAAAATCTTTACATTGGAAGACATTAAATGATCCTATAGACAGAAATATTGAATAAAGAGAGACAGCAATATTAGAGATAAAATGCATTTGAGGTATATTAATGGATTGTCCTAATCAGATATCTGTTGAAGTGTTTGATAAATGAAAATTCAAAAGTAACACTCCAGGCAGGAGTTGAGCAAAATTATAGGATGGAGGGAAGAAAACAAAATAATACGGAATCCAAAAAGTTCAAGTTTAATATGGCATGTTGACGCCATGAGAGCCTTTAAAAGAGCTTAAGGTAGTTTCACATGATTGGTGCAGTGCTTTTACGTTCATTTATAATCATGTCTGAGTGAGTTCAGCATTATGGACTTAGAGATTTATTTGTATTGTCCTATTTATTGGTTATCTTATATACAATTTGAGTGAGATATGGAGTATGGGGTTATGATATGAATTAGAGATTGGGAGAGTGGCCAGCCGAAAAATGGTGTTAGACATCGCATTATAGGAGAATGTAGGTGTAGTGGAGGGTGCCTATTACCCTATTATATTACATGATATATAGGTTATAATAAATTGGTTTTTTTAGGTGTGGTTGAAATACTGAAAGAAGCAGAGTTTTTTGAAGAAGGATTGGTAAAAGCTTTTGACAGGATGTTAGAAATAAAGGAGGGGCATATATTTGAAAGATAACCATGATAAGAGTAATGACGTTATGGTTGTTAGAGTGAGGTACAGTCCTCGGTATGAAGTTATATGTTGATACTGGTGAGCTAAATGACTTTTCGACCTAGGTCAAAATGAGTTTTTAAACTTTTTTGAACTCATTCAATTACTTGTATCTTGCATAACCTGAATCTCCGGAAATCATTCTACGGTCCATGCCCTCCGCATTAGAGATGTCCGTCAGAGAATATTAAAGTCTGTCGTTATCCGGCAGTAGAGGTGGCATGGCTGCATACTATAAAATTACTATAATCATCCTTTCTTTTATATATTATATAAATAGATATAATAGGTAGGCACACTAATATACGAGTACCTCAGACGCCTGACGACTCAGGCGAGCTCTCATTTTAACATTGAAAGGGGTGAGCTATTCATTTAATATAAAGTGTTAAATACATTGATCTGTTTTAACATAAGTGGCTCAAGCTTTGTACGTAAGACTCTAGAGACTAAGGACTAAGTGCGAATAAATAAAACAAAGAACGCTTCTCAAAGGCAATTTGGGTGATTTTACCTTTATTGAAATTAATTGGAATATTATTACAAATAGTGTTATTCAGATGGGTTGGACTCCCCAATTGCACAAGAGGTAATGACTTTTCCTAACGATGGAAATGTCTGTCATATGAATTATAATCTTAATGAGAATAGTAACGTGTAGGATAGATGCAGAATGTATCTGGTTGAAGTGTAACCACGAAAAGATAGGTGGATAAGTGAGAGACTCGATTGAAACAGTTACATGTTAGCGATGGTTTTGTGTCAAATACGCATTTGAGTGTGCTTGACCTTGATTATCGTACGACATAGTTACAATTCTTTTTATCTTAGGAGTTCCTATAACTTGGTGAACATTAGTAAATATACCTATATTCTACTAATACGTGGTAGAGTGAGAGTTATGGTTGGGTAAAATTAACCACGATCACGGTCTACCGGTCTGATTACCTATATAGATATATCACCAGACAGGCAGCAGATGAATGCACCAAGAATTTAATTGTTGAATTTGGCGCACGTGAAGAAAATGCTTCGAGTTATATGAATGTGCTTCGCGACCGGCGCAGGAGGACCAGAGAGAGGAAAATGTTTATTCAATATAATAGGATAAGTGGAATGCGCTAGGGGTTTTTAAGTGGAGCGAGCCTATAATGGTTGTGGCGCGGAACTTGTCCTGGTCGCCTCTTGTAACGCGAGGATAGAGGGATGCCAAACGACTCAATTATAACACTACTGAACGCATGTACGACGCAACAGCCGAACAGCGAAGGTGTAGATGGTCGCAACCCCGCTCTATTTTGGTCGGGTCCTCGATACCATGATAGTTCAAGTGCACACTATGGAGGGGAATGCTGTCCATGAACTCGAGCGAACGAGGTTTGCATTATACACGTAAAAAAATTTTTTATGTTTATATTTTTTAGATGTATAGGTTTTTTGGAGACATTTATTGGTGATATTTGTTGGTCAACGCGAGATTGATTGCGAGACATCGTCAGCTCCTATGTCGGGCGTGCGGACTTTCGCTGGGCCTTCCAAGTCTGGGGACGACGCGCGGGTACTTCTACTCACTCCTGTCTTTCTTTTTTCCTCTTTGAGTTATTGCCACAGTCGCTTGTTCAACCCTCGGGCTCGAGCCCTTTTATCCTACACCAAACACAAAAAAAAAAAATGAAAAACAACATTATCCACTATAACACACACACACCTAAAGATGATTATCCTTTAGAGAAGGGCCACAGAATAAAGATAGAACACTTTATATCCTCCGAGGCTAAAAATATTTAATTGGAGAATTATAATAACTTAATCATTACGTCACATGTGTACCATATATGGTTAGACGTATATGGTCTCCAACGATATTTCTCGATATTTCCCAATTTCTTTACTGTTTAACATCCTTTTAATATAGGGATAAGTGGCCTTAACTATATAATAACTTTATAATACTGATATATAATATTACTATTAATTTTAAAATATAAGTGAAGTGTTTAAGTTAGGTTTCCATCCAAACCGAAAATACTTACATGAATTCGAAACCATAATAAGATCAAAGTATTACAGTACATATATCAATTCAGTCTATTAAATTAAAAAATGACTTATTATTTATAAATATTTAACATGATGTTAATACTTAAAAATTGTATATTAAAATAATATTACATTTGTTCATATAATTATATTTATAAATATTATCAATATTTACTGATCGCAACAAATACTATATATTTGAGAGAAGAACATATAGTTTTATAGCAAATAATAATGAAATCTATATTAACAATAAACTCCATCTTGTGTTATATATTAAGAACTTGTTGCAACTCTTATGAAACACCCTATATTTCTAAGTGCGTGAGGTTACGTAAACCTGTATATTTGATTTAATGAATAATTTTAGAAAAAGTTGTATCATTGTAAACAAAGAATTTTACTTATTTATGTTATTAAATAATTAACCTAAAATAAAAATTCATCATTTTAACAATTAATAATGTCTATTATGTAATTATTGTAAAATAATATTTATGTATATAAAACTTTGATTATTTATATGATTCTTTTATATTCCATATTTTGTAACGTATTTATTTCGTTGGAAAATTAAAATGCTGTATTGTTGAATTCAATTTACTAATTAAGCAGGGCTTAGGAATCCAAGGTTGGCAATAAAAACTCACTAGTTATAATTTGCTAAATATTTTGAAAGAGTAACAATTAAGCTAGAAATATCAGTATCCGACAACTATTATCACGAAGACCAGGAAGAAAGAAGAAACTACCAAGAAGTATGGACTCTACTCGATCTCTTCTAACTAGAAGTGTACTGCCTACGTCTCTCTTACAAGAACGATTGGCTGCGCCTCGTTCCTTCATCCCTCCACGGAGTTTGTGGACTACAAAGATTCTCCGACTGTGACCCTACTTCTACTACCCTCTACTACTGAACCTCACTCAAGAGGCTTAGAAACATCCTCAGGGTTACCAAGAACCCTTGGACGATCTTCAAGATGGTTCTTCCTGTATGGATGGATGGTCTCCCGTGGATGTAGTGATATCTTCGCCGCGACCTATCCGAATCCTACCAGTCATTAGTCTGCCACCCTAATACCTAAAAAGTATGATTTAACTAACTAAAAGAAAGATAATTTCGCAGGTTATAGCCGCTGAGGTTACACTGTCAACGTAGATACACTATCAGAGAGTATTTGCTATCTCTCTGTCCACTTCCAAATTGTCCCAAGAGTTGGCCCAGAAGAACACCCAGCCTCCCGCTGTTAAGCCAACGAGCTCGTGCAGATCAGCAATATCATCTACTCTCCGATACAACCTTGCGATCGCCTTTGACCATAAGTCCGACTTAACATTCCGAATCTTTCTGCTCGATCGGAGCTTGTCCTGAAGTGGAACAGACTTGATCATCTCCCGGAGGAGACATACATGCTGAATAACATGTGGTGGAACCATCTGGCGCGCGGGAGTAATTAACTAACGTTGTCATACTCCAAGATAATAGGACTATGCATCCCATCGGAGTGGATGACTATATACAGCTGATAATAATATCAACCAGAACCAGGCCCGACTATAATCATGTGTAAGATGCTTCCTTACTGTGAGGTCGTATGATAATTTCGAAGGTACCCTAAGACGAATAGATGGCCAGTGACGTAACAAGGACAGGGAATAGGATGTATATACTATACACGATAAACATAGAGAGGCAGAACTTCCATTTCAACATGAAATAAACCACCACTTTTTTCGGAATCTTCAGTCCCCGCCAGACATGGTTTCGTCGAGTCTCGGAAAGCAGACAGTATTTCATTCTCACGCTAACATAAGGTGCTACTGCTTACTGTGGATAGATATGAGGTTATTGTTCCGCTTTTAAACCCCAACCACCTCCTAGTAGTGAGCTTGTACGATTGTTATACTCAATTAATCGGCAAATATTCGCGCGAACGCTGAAGCCTTTTATGCGGAGTATTGAGATATCCCAAGCCGAACTTGAGGCAGCTATAGAGGATTATGGACCTCAGAGAGAGGTTTCCATCGCGGCGAGAGGCGCGATCAAATATAACTATGTACGAAAAATCTAGAGCCGTGAGCGTGTATTTATAATGAATCAGTGAGCTTGTGTTGCTCCCATACAAGCACCGAAGTCTCATTCCTATGTGGCAAGAGCATCGATATGATCTTGTAAAGTGAATAGAGTGATTTCTGTGCGGGGATTAAATATCGACAGGACTTGCGATCAGATGTGCATTTTTCTGTGAAAATACTCTACCCGAGTACAATTCGCACAGCCTTAGCCGCAACCCATGTATATGACATACATCAAAGACAGTAAGTGACCAAGCCCACGCTCATCGGGAGATTTATAGCTCATATGACATTCTTTGTTTTACTTCGGAAGGCCCAACAAAGCTCTGTATGAAATTGGCCTTGGTTATCATCCCCTGCCACGAAAAGCTTAAGACTAGACCCCTAACGACTCTTGATCGAGTGGGCGTGTAAGTGGTTCCCTATCCAGATGTGTGAGTGCAGCAGATCCAACTCTTGCCACCTTCACCAGGGGTGACAACCGCGCCCGATCAACCGAATCAAGAGCAACCACCACTCTCTACATCGGCCTAGATAGCGGCCGTTCCAACGACAATGACGAGACCACAAACGTGATGTGGTATGGCGGTAGTGGCAAAACATTCTGAATTAATTGGAGCCCACTTCAAAAGCCTCCTCACAACACGCTCGCTCACACACATAGGTACGTACCACTTTGGCCAATATCCAAGAACAAGAGCCGATATATAGTTTAAACATCCTAAAAAGAAGTAATTCCCTGAAACTTCCATTTAAGGTCTACAATTCCTAGAGTACAGAGAACTCATTCACCACACCCAAGAGCAGCAATTTCCCCAACTCCCGTAGATAAGGAGAAGAAGTATATGTATACATAGTATTTACATTTAATCTTCGCAGTTAACAATAGATGTACGGATTTTTGGCACCAATGCACTAGTTTTTACTAGATACCGGAGCCAGCACATCATATCTAGCCTTCCATTTAACATGGTGCGGTCTTATATCGATGGACTCTCTATGCATGTTTTCCTACACCTTAGCAAATCGGTATTCATCTAATGTTCCGTCAGGCGTTCCGAAGATAAGAGGACTGCGTTCCATTAGATAGTGGAGTGAAGGGTAATGATAGGAGCGGATATATCTATGGATAGAAGAGCTGAGCCGTTTTTTGCGCTAAAACAATTATGTGAAAAGAGAATTCACCTGGACATATTGACGAACAGCATTGAATTCTCTACATATGTCCCTCATTATTCAGGAATAGAGCAAGAGTTAATTCTCGCATTTACACAACACAATTTCATGAGCTCTTCCTAAGATATTGATCTGTGAGGATCCAATCATGGGTTCTCCATTATTCAACGAACCCGTGAGTACAATATGAGATTACATTTATAAAAAAAGTACGACGTCTCCTTCATCAGACAATTCGCAGTGTGAGAGGAACTCGAGAGCTACATGTAACATGAGGGAATGGAGTACACGCACCCCTGCTTCATCCGGCTTATTAGGAGTGATGTGATGAAATGCAATAGCAGAGAGGTCTTTCATAAAAAGTAGAATAGACTTTAGGGATAACAGGGACTATGTACATTTCTAACAATGTCACCTAATTTATACGTATCTAAAGAAGTGATAGAAGATGAACAGCTGAGGACAATTAACTCACTACAAATTCTCGGAATAAAGAAGGACCAAAGGAAGTCATGCACCAGTCCCTAGCAAGTATGAATACGTCTAGTAGTCAAAAGCGCTTATACGAAACTGGACGACGCGAGCAAGTCAGAACAATTTAGAACATAAGTTAATGATGAAAGCGTATATACAAAATCTCGCAACTGTAACGATTGATTTTCGAAAAACTATAGAAATAACCAACGTTAAAGGAGAAACAATTTGGCGATAGTTGGCTACATAGAGGTTGAGAGATTAGGATATTTACCTTCTTTTTGTAGCTGAGTAAGCCACTTCAAGCAACGCAGAAAGTGTCCGAGTAAAAATGTTGACAGAGACCGACAGATTAGCATTCTGCCTAGAAAGGTAAGACATATCAAAGACCTTGCATGAGACGCCAAACAGTATATTGTGCACCTATTAGAAAAGTGGGCACAGCAAGCTCCGATCAGAACTTGTATTGACGCTATTTCAGGTTGTTACTGACTTGAAAAAGAGACAGATGGAAAATTAAGTTCGAACGCCTTTGTGCAAAAAGAAAATTAACAAATCTATTAGCACTCAATATGTTGGGTAGGGGTGGCGAGAGCCGTGTACATACTACCGTCATGTGGTAATCCGTCTGAGGTAGGCATCGACAGACAGCCTGTTTGAAAAGAAAGAGTATCAGCACACCTTTAGTGCACAAGGAGAAGACTAACGAGTTATGTATTTCGTGGAGGTGATCTCTAAGACACTCTGAGGAGCGAGGAAGCAAAAGAACAGTGATGAGAGTGAATACCTCTTTTTTCGATATACATGTCACCAACACAAGTCAGTTGAGACTGGTAGCGTGCAGTAACGCATGTCTATATAGACTCTATTTCCTAACCTGGGAGAACCAACATATTTTTTATACGCCTGTCATCGCAAGAAAATATTTTTGGCACTGTTTCATAATGGATTATTGCACCAAAAATCCCAGTTTTTACGACCAGAATATGTATCTTTGAGAATTTGAGAGATAGACAGACAGTATTCAATCACCTACAAGTCAGCTCCAGCTGGTGTAGTATCGCTCTTGTCCGTAAAATTTTTCATCTTATGGCCTTAGTGCAGGTGTGTTATAACGAAGGAGGCTGGTGAGGCGCTTAACAGTTCGAAGAGATGTAATAGACTATTCCAATCTTACAGAGACCTCCTCGTGTTTACCGTAATTCATAGAAGGGATGTCTAGTCAACAGCTCAGCCTTGTCGCATACAACGAATACTCTAGCTCGAGCATCTTCGTCGATATACAGAGAGATCCTTCATGGAGCTGTAGTGCTCAATATCCCATCACTTGAGGACAATCAAGTGTTATATGAATAACTGCCTCCAAGAAACGAGGTTGTTCATGATAGAAAACCCTCGATAGAGATGACTGTGAGAGTTAAACAGACGTTCAATTCCTTGACCCTGCTCAGATCTGTGTGAGTTCTTTTCCCTGGCCGATACAAGCACTTGATAGATACGTATGATACGAGCGAAGGCGATCTAAGTAGTAACTACTGAAGCACGGTAGAGAAGACAGAGAGATGGCAACTCCTACAGGACAGTGAATTGTACTCTAAGCAGAAATAGTAGGCGATTCAGCATAGATCCTCCTGGAATCTGAGAGAGGAGCTCTAGAAAATGTTGGGATTGGGTACTGATCTCAGAGAAATAGCTAATCACGAAGATATGTGAATACCCCGTATAATGTGCAAGTTGCCGACCCAAACATGCAGTCCTTACCGGCCATTAAAATCTTGAGAATATATAGCTCAAGTGTCTAGTGACTCGAGGAAAAGTCAGAATAGCTTCAGATTGTGCATATGGACTCCAGAAGAAGTGAATTTCTACGTTGATATGATACATATGATGAAGCTGAGGAAGCTACTGCGGAGAGATGCCCGTCTGACGTTGAACCCCTACTCCAACTACATATGACTCTCTGACTGAATTTTACCTACATGTGTCACTACGTTTGAAAGATAAGATGAGACAAAGAATATGGTGTACCATACTACGATTTAATATCTATGACAGGCCTTTGCTTGAAGCTCAGATCTATGACGGAGCTCAGGATACTTGGAAACCATCTATAAATCTGGAGTGCAGAAGCAATTACAACGGGAACACATACATTGCCAGCCCCCAATTTAGAGCCCTGTAGATGAGGTGAAGAAATAGCATAACGAGGTCTGCTCTACACATTGACTTCTACAGGCACAGCAACGATTATCCAGACTACCCCAAACGAGCAAGATAAACTTTTCTGGCATATATTCGACAGGACCACTCCTATTGAGGGAGAGGCATAGCTTATTTCGGTTATGAGCTAGATATCTATTGACATGCTTATAGAAGCCGACAGAGAGATGATGGGAAATTGTTAAGCAGGAACAGAAAAAGTTGATGCAATCATCCAGATTTAAACCGAGAAAAGGTTGGCACGAAAAAATTTGCTAGCGAATAACAGGAGGCCGTACAATCAAAATAGAGGCCGCCTTCCGATGACGGCAACCACACCTTCTCCCCTGATTCCACGGAGGATAGGCTCTTCTTCTCATATCTGTGACTGAATTGGCAAAATCGGCGCTAGTCGAGAATGATAGGAGGGCGTCCTATTCGCACAGACTGAATCGCGAGACAGTATCTCGAGAGTCTGTGCTTCAGTGCACTAACAAGAATTTATATAATTTCTCACCAATTTTTTATTATTCCTTTTTATAAAGAAAGTGTGTGTTGTATCTGACAATGTATATTTATTTATATTGGTGTGTGATCAAAACGGAGGCTTACTCCCAATGTACGAAAAGAATGTGGATCCTGAGGCACCAAAATGGGAAGAACCTTGCGCGACACTGGAGTTCCCAGATGGGATGTACAACTAGAGGAGCAGGACTATCAACTCAATAACGTGCATGCCGATAGAGCTTGAGTGCGTATATCCAATTGAGCGCTTACATTGGTACTTCGTTTATCTTCCTCCTGTATCTGCACATAATATACTTTAAGGCATACAGTGCTAGCTTGATATCAGTATATTTGACACCGCATAAGCTATATTCACTATCATTGTATTCTTATCAACAAATATTTGATAGAAAATCAAGACCATATAGATCATTTTATATTATTTATATTAATAGATTACGCACTTATATTACATCTAAGATTGGTTAGGGTTCGCGGTGGCCGGTGCCGGGGGTAAAGGAAATGATGGGTGTGCGATAAGCCTGGTGCCACCCAACCTACCGATGCTGGGCGGTGCAGTGCGCGCAGCAATCCCGGTGTTCGCCACCCTTCGCGACGCCTAGTAACAAATATGATATCCTTCAGAGATGAATGGATATTATAAAGGCAAGTAGCGGATAATGCCCATTGTCACTACATCTAGTACCCTTTCCGCAGCAACCAATGTAGATCTTATACGCGCTGAATATACGTCGTCGACGCTGCTGTATCAGAGATCCCGTTTCAAGTACAATTATATGAGTAAGTCCTGTATTAGCAGAATATTAGATACATGTTTTTCCATATATTTTTCTTTCGCGTTTAAATAGTATTATTCAATAAGTCCAACCTAAGATGGGCTCATTCGTCCCAAGGTGTACTGGCTGTTGCTGCTTGCAGGGAGGTGCAGATGAGAGTTTTAGAAACCGCAGAAAGCTAAAGTCGATTTCTGGCAAGCTCATCAAAGATATTCTGTTGGGGACTCATTAGTAGATAAGCTTGTGAGGATTATCTGTGACACATTAAATAATATTATGGAGATATTAGTATAGGATCATTTGTTACAGTTTTACTTTTGAAATAGTGAATATAACTTGTGAATTGTGTTCCGGCTACAAGTAGTGCACTTAAGAGTCAATTAAAAAAGGAATAAAATAGGAGGCCGTTTCGCTAGTTCCAAAGTAACTATTTATTATTGCCTATATCAAGGTGATCTATCTTAAATAGGCGCCAATTTAGATATGACGCGATTATCAGAGAGATCAGTCTTTATATATATATAAATAATATATAGTATTAGCACTATATATATATAAGCTTAGTCTAATATAAGTCTCAATATATCGTTACCATACATAATACTATATATATATAATATAATATATATATTATATTATATATATACACACCTAAAATAAATATCCAAATATAACGTTACCACATATTAAATTCAGAGGGCCAATTAAACCCCATTATAGTCAAGTTATATATATATATATATACTATACGATTACTATATACACTCTCCATTAGAATTTACCTTTCTTCAAGATCGATAACAGTATTCATATATAATAGATATAGTGGGTCCTTATTTGAGCATCAGCGTTTTGTATGGAATCTTTTCTTCTCATGGTATATCATATATAATACTATATATATATATATAAAAATCAGTGGTGCTCCTATAATTCGCAACCCATTATTGTATAAGACCCAGTATCTCACCGATTACGGAAAATGCATCGAAATATTTCTTCACACGTGTAGAAGAATGCAAAAGGGACCCGTTATACTGAAAATATATAGCTCTCCGCGGGGCCAACAATACACTACACTCATATATAGCTATCTGGAATATATTCTGCGTAATAATTATTATAATATATTATATATATATACTATATATAATATTATATATATATATATAATATATATATATATCAGGCTTGGGTTCAAGTCAGGGATGGCTCTTGTACTTGCACTTAAGTACATTTTTAGAGGTACTTGTACTTGTACCTTGCAGTTTCTAAACCCTAGTGTACTCTGTACATGTACTTGATTGTGCTTGGTAACTTGCCAAGTACTGTTTTGGCATTTTTTAACTGTAAATATATTTTTTATTGTCTTCTCGTGCTAATCACTAGGACTACTCTGAACCATGTCTGATTGTGGATTCATGACTCCAACGAATTCGGTTGTTGTATCTCTCTAAAATCTCATCATATTTTCTGAGATTGATTTGTAATTTTTAAAGCGTACCATATATATGACAATTAGGTTACCTTATAAAACTCATAATTCGAAAGCGAGTTCTGCATTTAGTGTGGGCTATACGCGTGGTGCAATATCCAATCGTAGCGTTTCGATATACATTAATATATAATATATAACCTTTACCTATAATATATATATATATATATTATATATATTATAATCATACCCGCGGTAAAATGGGGAATGGGTCCATTTTGACTTTTTTTATAGTATAAAAGTACGCGTGAATAAAAAACCTAATACGGCCTTATAAAGAAATGTTTTATTATACCCCAATACACTCACCCACTCCAGAAAATTTCAATTTTATCTTTTTAACACGGTATAAAAATCGTTTAAAAAGTAAATATACATATCTAAATACTATATATAATATCTATTTTATTTTAAAAAAAAATTGCCACAAAGACTAAGAATGTTGGGATTTTGTGGCAGGAGCCAAGTTGGGTCATCACTCATAGTAGCGACAAAACCAAGGTTTCACACACAATCGACTAACATTTCCTCAGGACTTCTCTACACACTATCTGTTATACTTCTATCTTTTTCCTTCCATCCACTCTGCCTTCCTCTTCGATGCGCCTTAATTCGTCGCCTCCTCCTCTCTCTCTCCCACCTTATCTCTAATTCTCACACTTCACGTACCAACACTCTAGGATTGCACTCTGTTAACCTTTTGCTCTTTCTTTTCACAGCATGAATCCCCCATCAAGGGGGTCCTCAAACTCATTTTGGGTTCTGAAAAAACCCTCAAATCGGAACTATGTCCTTTGAAAACAACTATATCACACATCACAACAACACTGACCTCTCATAGGTGATCCACGTAATGGAGCCAGAATTTCAGTCTCTGGCTTCCGCAATCAACAAACTTCTGGTCCGCAAAACTCATTAACTCACTATCTTCATTTATTCTCTGCTATTCACTCACAATTTCAACACTTCCTAAGTCCCTTTTTCCTGGTTGCGGGGCTCAGATCCCCATCCCAGCTTCTTGGAACGTTGGTCGGCGTGGAAAGCTGGAGTCCCAGGCGGCGGCACACCCTTCAAGATAGCCAACACACGTACACCAGTCTCTCAACAGACGAAATAGCTTCTAACTGCAAAACCGTTAAAACGGACCTAAGGAATGCCTACGATCGCCATACAAGTATTACCAGGAATCCAACTCTGCCTACCCTCAAAACAACTAACACAGGTAGACCCAAGGATCAACTCTCTATGCATCGAAAAATACCAAAGTGTGATCTATTGCACCCTAGATAGAAAGGCGGGTGGTAGGGGTATTATGTCTACTCTGTGACTAATGACATCCATAGAGGAAGCACTCCACGCCACTAATACACCACACATAACTTCGAATTCCGCTCATTAAGCATGTTATACTATAAGGCGGTATGACGGACACATAATATTAGTTGTATTAAAATAACGTTGGGTATGATAGCCATCACACACTTTGCTGGAAGTGCTTGAGAAAAGGGGCGGAGTGGGTACTAACCCTCTTATAGTCCAGGAGCATCCTCAAGCACCTTCTATTCGCAACATCGACCATCCCCTATTCCTTCATAACACAAAGGGGTAGATCCTACTCAAAGAGTGGTGCTGTTTTCTATAAGTGGACATGTTCGTTCCACTATGTAAAGTTAGAAAAGGTGAGTGACCACAAGACCACCCAAGGGTATAATTGGAATATTTCGCGCCGTAAACTCACACATGAATTTTACTATATTTTCACGTTAGAGCTAAATACCATAGGCAGATGATTATAAATAGAAACTAGTCCCTCCTTATAACATATGTCAGTAAAGTCATTTAGGTTTTGGTAGAGCAAACAACAGTTATCTTTTTTTCACGGTGAAAGATTTGAACCGAAACTTAATTATTAAGACTAATTTTCTGAAACAATCAAAAGCCATATTTTTTGAGTTTATATGGGGGAGATAAGTTTTGTTGAGATCATTGGCACCTATTTTTACTCCTACAATTGTATGTTATATAATGAAGAGCAATAAATATTGGATATATTACATAAGACAAAATTTAAATAATTTTATTAGATCTAAATTTCCAAAAAAAACACCTTGGATTAAATCTGCTGTTTGTTCTAAGTGCATTGTCCCCATGTACTCATTTTGTTCCCATATTTTAATCGCGGTATATATAATATATATATAGTATATATAATTCTATACTATATATAAATAATATATATATACCTATATATTCATATATACAATATATATAACTATATCCCCGATATCATACCACCCTTTTTTCCATAAGAATGGGGATAAGCGATGATGTAATCATGCCACCGGACAACACAGAAAAATAGTAGAAGAATTAGAATAATGCCAGAAGCCTCGAAAGAAAGCCCCGCACTATAGCCTACCCCTTTTATACGCCATAATATAGTGAGTATAAACTTGCTTAGCAACGTCAGAGTAAAATTCCATCACAGAGGCTACGAGGACCCGCGATGAGAAAGACCTCTCAACTCAGGACAATCGTCTCCACATGTTGAGCGGTTGACATTGCGTCCCATTGGACCCAAAAAGGTGGGCACCAACCATACACCTGCACAACAACCCTGCCACTTCACTATCCAATTTGTACCCACCAACCGGTTCTTCACGCCCCTGCCGCGAAACTCATATCATTTCACTCCATACAACAAACATTCCCCATTTCTACATCGCTTGACTACATCCAACTTTTCCTTGGTCCGTCACCAAGCCCAGTTGACAATCCATAACCCACACCCAAGCATCACAAATGATCACACCACTTGACCACTATACACCCACCTCGCTGAGCCACCCAACGCGAACCCTACATCCATCGCCTTTCCATAAATTACAAACCTCTCAACCCATAGCTACTCCATCACCAAATTTCATTCCTCACTATTTAACTACCCGTTTTACTCTTAACACACTACACAATCTAGTAATCCGTTCCATCTCGTCCTTTACATCAATTCTTACTCCACCCTTCAACATCGCCACACAGACAGAAGATTGTGTTCAATCCTAACCCCGAATCATTTCAATAATCACTGAAACACATTGTACTTTAGAATCTATACATCCTTATTGCCATCCATAAATTCTCACTAACTACATGCACATTAACCACAGGTAACAACACATTACCTCTCTCTATATTGAACCCTTAGTCGCACATCAACTAGATCATTAGTCTGTTTACATGGCACTACCAGGCATATTTAATTGCACTAAGAACAACATCTCTGCCATTCAAAACTAACTTTCCTACTACACGCTCGGCTTCATTCCGTTCATCCTTTTCAAAGGCATATTATAAACTCCTAAATATTTTAAACTCAGTCACTTGTTCCTACTGCTGCACACCTCTAGCATACTCGATCACAAACAGAAGAAACTGCCCTCTTAACGCTCACAATCATACCCACACCTTACTATTCTTTATCGTAACAGTATTACTTTGTCAAGTTAACATCTTTTACACACTCTGCCATATTTCTCTCTACTATCCTTACCATCAAACTCTATCTCTTTCAGTGAAACACTACAACACATAAACCATATTAACTATTATGTGATAATGATCCATTTA
>JABUQX010123070.1:0-10952 GCA_015478945.1 Trachelipus rathkii
GGTGATTGCATGAATTCCCCAGCCTAATATTGATATAATAGTATATATATAATTATATTATATATCGATATATCAAATCAAGTTAAATCTATTAATAAATAATCTCATGGGCAGTATTTAGTAAGAAAGTGGATGGATAATGGATGATATAAAAATTTTATGTACGTATATATATAATATATTCAATATAAATATATATATATATATTAATTTAATATATATATATATTATATATATATTATATATATATATAATATATATATATATTATATATATATAATATATATATATAATTTAATTAATATTATAATTAATATTATTAATTATAATATTAATTATTAATATTAATATATATATATATATGAATATATAATATATATATATATTATTTATTATATAATATATTTTATAAATTATATATATATTATATATATATATCATAATTATATATATATATATATATATTATATATATTAATATATATATTATAATATCTATAAATAATAATAATATATTATGATATAATATATATTATATATATTAGTAATATATATATGATATATATATTATATATATATATATATATATATATATTCATATTAATATTTTATATTATATATATAATATATATATATATTATAATAATATAATATATTATATATATTAATATTATATATATATTATATGTACATACGATATATACTCATTGATATATATAATTATTAGTTCCTAACAGCTATACAGTGATTACATAAATAATAGCAATATATATATATAGGACAACCGTAGTACAGTAAGTTATATAAGGTATAATTATAAATTAAAATATATTAAAAGAAGTGTAATATAAGTGAAAAGTAAATATTTAAGATGAGCATCTCGAGTGAGTATGACTAGTGTATTGTCCCATTCATTTCATCTTTATGTTATTATATTATTTAGTAGTACCTTCACCTACCCCCCCTACCCTCAGCATTACTCACTATAGCTTTATATCACTCTACTCTACCTTAAAATACAATTTTATAAATAGTCTTGACAAAGTTTTCTAAAATAAATATAGAGGGGCTAATTTAATAAATAATCCTATATAATAATAAAATATTCATAAAACTAATATATTTATAACTCTTTAGCTAATCGTGATACCTGCCTCTTGCATCTAAACTACTCTGAACTGTATTTATTATATTTAATTTTATGATAATTATAAATTAAATTTACAATGATATATAAATATATGCTTATATGGGATATTTTAGCATAACAATAAATCTTAAAAGTAAAAAAAAATAAATATTAAACAATTAGAAAACATAAAAAAAAAAACAACCAATTGAAACTATAATATTGGTTATAATTTTAATATAATTTTATATATATATAAGAGGATAGTATAATATATATATATATTAGAGTATGAGTTATATAGTACCAATAATTACATATCGCTCAATATGAATATCAATATTTTCAACACATACTATTTTATAATATATAATTTATTATTTTAATTTTATTTAGTTAAGTTATATATTATATTATTATTTTTATGTCATTCATTAAATTTGTATATAATTTAATTTAATTATTATTATTTAATTATAATTATATTATATTAACCAATTACATGAGAATCTATATTTAATAATATATATTTATTATGTTATTATTATTTTTAATTTTGTATATGTTTATTATCATAATTATATTTAATAAATATCATATAATTGAATTAAGATTGGAAATTTAATTGATTTTTAATATATAATGTATAAATTATAAATAATTATTAAAACTTATATTAAAAAATGAAAAATTTTAGCTTTTTTATATTATGTGTGTGCATTTTATATATATTTTTTAATTATATTATAAATTTATAAATTATTATTATATTAATTATTATTTAATTTATATTATATTGAAATTATATGAAAAATTAAGAATTAGGATATTTATATTTATTATATTATTTTAATAATTATATTTATTTTATTATTAATTATTATTTTATATATTATTAATTATTTCATAATATTTAATTATATATATATATTATAATTATTATTAATTTATATTTATAATTAATACATAATTATCTATAATATTCATTAAAAATAACAGAAGATTGCACAGAGTCATATTACTATTATAATTATTCATTAAGTCGGTCGTGCTTCTCTTATGGAACGGCATGAGTGACTCGATAACTTTGATTTCGATACATTGGTTATCCTCGAAGGAGCATTTATCCCTTTGCAAATGGGCATGATTATTTTAATTTTGTATGATCTATTTACCACAAAGAAGGATACAATTAATGGCCAACTGGTAAGGCAATAGTTGGGTCCGGATATTGCTGTCCTATAAATGATATACCTAATACTACATGTAATAGGGCCCATTCCAATAATATATAAGTAGAACTTACCCACTATATATATATATATACTAACCACCCCTTAAATAGTGGCAGTAGTGAGGATTATCATGGCCCGTTTACTGATAATAGATATATCTCTAAACGATTGTTCCCAGATTATATATTATTATATGACAGAAGGTATATAATAATAAAAGTTGATCCTAACTAGAATTTTTGTATTATTTAAATTAGTAGAGACAATATATATATAATTAGGTTTTATATATCTATATTATATACGTATAGTATATATATATCCTATCATTATGTATATTATAAATTTATATATATATATTAATAATTATATAATAATATATATATATATATATATATAATATTAATATATATCTTATATATATATATTAAGTATGATATATATAATATATATATAGATATGTTTATTAATATATATATATACCATGATATTATATATAATATATATTATTACTATTCTCTAGGTTTCTGAAGCTTACATTATATATTTTTTTAAAAGAAATATATTCAATTATATATATATATATATATCATATATATATACTTTAATATTTATCTATATCCTATTGTTACTTATATTGAGTAAATACTAATATCAAGGTATATGACAATATATTAAGGATTATTATTACATATTTATTATATATTTACAATTTAAATATTATTAGCAGTTGTAGTGATATATATAATAATATATATAAATATAGAAACAATATTATATATATATATATACTATAATTAATTATATATATATATATATAATATATTTATATTATATATTAATAATATATATTAAAAATAATTTAAATATAAATTTAATTCCACTATTTAAATAATAAATTTAAATAATTAAATAATTATTAATTAATATATATATATAGTTACTATATAATATATATTAATAATATATTATATTATAATTATATATATATATATTATATAATATATTATATATATATTATATATATATATATATTATATATTATATAATTAATATTATATATATATATAATATATATATATATATCGGTTGAAAGATAAACCAACGAATTTGCAAATTTGCTGTTTTGCAATGCAGTAAGCACGAATCTTTCGATAGTTGAATTCGCTTTTTTTTCGTTTCAGCCACATTAGCGATAGAGTGAATATTTTTAAAAATTATTTTACTAATCGTACATGTAAAGGAACTGGGAATGTAATTTAGGAGGAAGGAATTGTGTGACATTTTCTAAAGATCGGAATGACATGTGAATTCTTAGGAACGTGTGGGAAAACACATTGATATATAAGCATTAAACACGTGGTTTATGATATTCCAGCGCACTCAACATTATTTTAAAGAGCGACCCTTAAACACCCTAAAATCCTAAACTTCAAATTTGCTGATTTGTTGACTTGTTGATCATTGAAATGAAGAAATAAGTAAGATGTTTATCTTTTTTTCTGCACCTAGGATAGCCACACAAAAGATAACAGCTAATGAGCACACTGCAACTCATATCGACGCGCCAATTCAGTTCAACGAACTCGGTCTCTTTTTAGAAGATACTCCTTTATGGTCTATACTCTATATTTACTAAACATTTTGATTAAATTTAATATCAATCACAATATCAAAATGATTTTCATAGAAATTAACCGTCTTTTATAAGCTGTTTATATACTCTGTATACCTATATATCATTATATATATATAAACGTTATATTGTGAGTACTTATATATATATATATATATTATTTATATATATATATACCTAGATTTTATTTATATATACTTATATAAATATTTACGTTTATTTTATATCTTTATATATTATATAATATATATATCTACTTATATTTATTATATATTATATATTTATGTATATATATATATAATATATATCTTAGAACCTAATCTTCAATAGTAAATTATATTTACATTATATAATATACAACTTACTTATTATAGTTACTATTATATTATTAATTATATGCTGTTACTATAAATTCATTCCATTGGATAATAGTATCTTATATTAACGTTATATACTATATATATATATATATATATTATATATATATATATTTTCGGTTCAGGTATGTTCATATTGAGGTCACCGCAGAATATATATCATTAGTATATTACTATATTACATATATAGATATAGTAGGTTAGATATATACCTCCTATTATATTGCCTACTACCTTCCACTTAATATAATATATATAGTAATACTATAATATATATATCTATACTCCACATATATATATTAAGCTACTTATTACTAGTCATATATACTTTTATATATAATATTATATATATATATATACTATATATAGTACCTATAGCAGGTATAATATTTATAATGTACTATATATATTATTATATTTATTAAATAGTGGGTAATATAACATAGTTCATAAATAAACTGAGAAAGTCATTGTTTCTATTACTTAATATATATAATCATATACAGTAATTTACAGTATAATGTTACTTATATTATAAGTAGTATATATTAATAGGTATTGTATAAGGTATGTAGTATTAGTACTTAGTATAGTGTTAAGTATCTATATATATATTATACGTTTACCAGCAGTATCCTATTGCTAATTTAAATAGGTATCCTTATATAGTATATATTATATATATATTATACACTATCATATATAATAAAATTACAGTTTACTATATTTAATATATACTATATATCTATCTATTAGTTATCATATATATATACCTTAATATATATATATATATTATCATATATATTATGATCCTCGGATATATACATATTATATATATATATAAATATGTATCAATATCATATTATACTTAGTCTATACACCTATATACATTATATATAAAGAATGAGTGAGTTACTATATTTTACGTCCTTATCATAAGCGTTTATTATATAGTAGATAATCTAATATATACAATATAACGATAATAAGTATCCAAATTAAATAAAAAGCGTACTATGCAGTGTATATCTATTTGAGATATTATATATATATATACTATATTATAGAAAAGAGATTCATGTCATATTATATATTAATATTATAATATATGCATATATATATAATATCTAAATATATATATAATACGTATATATATATATAGTATATATATTATATTACAGCTATCGGTAATATTTATTAGAGTTTATATATTCATATTAATTAATATATATATTAATTATTATTAATATTAATATATAGTATAATATAATATATTATTTAATAATATATATATATATAATAATATATATATATATATATTATTATATATTAAAATATATAATATTATATATATATTGAAAGTACAGTAGGCTTTTAGGGTGACACCTTATATATTCTTGGAATAAACATAAATAACGAATTGTATTCGAGACTCCATATTACTTCGGTTGATAAGGTGGAATCAAATAAGCTGTGAATTCTGTTAATATGCGTGAATATTATTTCCTATTGCTCAGTTTTAATCCATCATATAGGGTTTTAATCCACTTCACTTGTTTTAGAGTACTATCTACATTTCATGGGGATTTGGTTTTTTTCTCATTCCACCTTTCTTTTGAATAGCGTTGACTAAGGGCTAAAGAGACTTAATATAAACTGTCTACCCTAACTTTCCTGACTCTCTTTACTCTGCAACGTGACATTGGCGCCTTATCTCTTTTTATTTATGGTAATTAAAACTTTGGCACTGGTCCTCTAAGGTCAGATCCTTGCTCACACATGAATATTATGTGAATTTTGGGGACTCAAAGCTCGTTCGATCTGGTGCCTCCTTCTTTCCAGCCACATCTTTTTTATGGAACTTTTTGCTTTTATCTGTTTTTCCTGCTGTATTCAATTTTCCTCTCTCTTTAAGGCTCACGTCTGCACCCTCACCTTATGCTATTGCATTAGGCAAGAGTTTGTGTTGGTTTAATCTTTTCTTATTTCGTCTACCCCTACCCTCCCTTGAAAAGGTGCCCTTACTTGTAAGTTATAGGCACCTATGTATATATATATTATAAATATATTATAATATAGTATAATATATATATAATATATACTATATATTATATATATATAGTATATATAATTATATATATAATATATATATTATATATATATTATATAATACATATATATATATATCTTGCCTCTATGCTCTTTCCTCACATGTGAGGTAGGAGTGCGTAATATACACGAAAAGTAAGACACTTAGGAAGAAGGAGCATGACCATCCCCTCAGTACCCTTTAAAGTGAGAGCTTGTCACAGTAAAAATATTCACTCTAGGACACACAAGAGCAAACCGAACCTTCCGTTTGGAATCTCTTCAACATGAGGATCATCCCCTGGGCCAGCCCACAGCCAAACCTTCCTACAAACCCCCACTATTCACTCCTATTAGGCATCTTTCTTCTCACCTCTGCCAAAATCACATTCATTTTCTACAGACTTTCTTTTACTGTCAATTCACTTTTCCTTTGGTCTTCCTTCCGGTCGATTCCCAGCACAATCACCACTGTATATCCGCTAAACCGACTGACTACCATCCATCATTTCCATATACGCCATTCTTCACACCTGCACAAATAAATCTAATATACGCTCATTCCTCATTTGATAATTCTTTTCACACCTAAAACAGATTGCACCATAGATTTATACCTCTTATTCCATACCATAGTTTCACTATTATGCATTAACACAGATAAAATCATACCTTCATACAAAAAAAAACCCATGCGCACTTTAGACCAAGTCCTTTTGAATCCAGCAAGACATTAATTACACCAGCCACCTTCCTTCCACTCACAACTTTTCTACTACACTCTGCACCATCCGTTTCCTTCTACATCAGTCTAACACCTTCCCCTACAATCCCTATATCTAATTTTTTCATCACTCCATTAATGAACAAATTAAATATCAAAGGAGGCATAACACATCCCAGGCTCACTCTAGTATCAATATTAAGCCATTTACTTTCAACTTCATTTATTCTTGCACACGCTTTACTATTAACGTCATACACACTTTTAATCCCATTTAAGGAGACCTTACAGTAACCTACCACCACTCCATATGCTATTAACACCTGCCACAGAGCTTCCCAATTAATCCTGTCATCCGCCTGTTACAAGTCCATAAAACCTAAATAAAGTTTCCTCTTCTTCTTTCTCATTTTCTAATTCATTTTCTTCAATTTAAATATTTTATCTATACATCCTTTACCAGTTCTAAATGCCTCTTGTTCTTCAACAGTTAACCCCTCAATCCATTTTTCAACAAAAATAACAGGATATATCTTCCCTACAACACTCAACAAACTATTTCCCCTCCCCTATAGTTTCTACAGTTATATTTATCACCATTACATTTATACAAAGGTTCTATCACTGCTCTCATCTAGTCTTCTGGAGCTATCCCCTTCACAAACGCATTATTGCACAGCTTCCATATCCAGTCAATCAGAATCTCACATCCATTTTTGATCATTTCACTAGTAATTCCATCTATACCTGTTGATTTACCATTCTTCAACTCCTCCCTACTAATTACCTCACCCATAAAATACCTACTTCTTCTTACACCATAAAACCCACTCACATTCACTATCACCTCTTCATCACTGCCAATGTTGTGCATATTTTCGAAATGTTCCCTCCACACTCCTCAATCTTTCAAAGTGCTTATGTAATTGGAAATGTTTTGGCACATTATTTGACAGCATTAATCTGCGAACGTTTTCATTAACCATGTTTTCACTAATTTACTCTTTGCTTTCAATCAACCTGTGCCTGTCACCAGGTTTTCCTGTGTTTTATTTCTTTGGGTTTCAAATATTTTTTTATGAACACACTTTACGAAAACGTTAAAGGAACCTAAATATTTTTTCTTTCGCGTTTCCTTTCGTCAGGTTTAATTTATAAATTATATTCTGAATGGTTTCTTCAGTATTTCTATCGAGTCTATATTGTATTTAAGGTTTGATATTTATATGCAATAATTTCAACACACTGAAATTATTCACCCTTTTATGTTGGATTCTCCTATTAAAGCTCGAATGCGATAAACCCTCTTTAACGATTGAAAACTAATGCTGCTTCACCATGAGAGCTTTTATTTGAGAATCCTTTATATGATTCATATTTATCAATAGTTTAAACATAATTCTGCATTTTTTATGATGATCTTCAAAAAAATTTAATTAAGTTTCTTTTACTAGTGACAACCAATATTAAATTACCTGCAAAAAATATTACCAATGGTAGTTGTTTTCTAGTATCCCTCTTTAAGTTCTCCATTTGTGATTTTTAGATTCGTTGTTACACCTATTCTACCGATTAAATATGCGTACTTTTTTTTGTATTTCACAAAATTTCATGACATACTTATCTCACACTTGCATTATGAGATCATATTTATGGGTATAACAGTACCGAAACCTTCAATGGAATGCAAGCAAAATATTATTGATACACTATGATCTAGTCCTTCTACTAACAAAGGAGGCAAGGCTAAAACTACGGAGTATGAACCGAAGTCTGAGCCCTGAAGCAGCAAGATTTTGGGTAGAGCCTGAGTATGAGCTGGATTCAATAAAATTTTGGTGAAGCTGGAGTCAACTGAATCTTTGGGAGGAGACAATGTCATCGCTTCACAAAAATAAGTAGCATAAAATAACAGTTCTCGCTTGGATTCACGAATCATTTTTTGTCATCATCGACTTAAGCATAATTCTACATCTCTCCAACAGGATAAAAAAAAACTATTTATGGGTATGATTTTTCAAAAGTACTCTCAACACTTTTTCCTAAACCTCTTTTTACAGATACTATATTCTTTAAAATGGCACTCCATAGCTTAGGGGTTGGACACTAGCCTAGCAAGCGAGATAAATAAGGTTCGAGACTATTCGAAGACGAAGAATGGGAACTATTCATTCTTTACACTTAACTTTGTCTAACTAAGAAGTAAATCAGTTTATTAGTTATGTGCTTTGTTATTAATGGAATAAACACCAGGTATTCGCAATGGATCTGACCATTTAGCGATATCTACCATAGGCCCGAGAAAGACGTAAAGTGCAAACATTACATCCTATCTGGGGGAGATTATTTATATTCCCAAAAATTGCAATTGTCAATAATGAAATACTTTAAAGCCACCAAAATATTTTATTATTTTCTTTCTTGTTTTTTGTGTTTTAAAGGAGCTGTGATTGATGTAAGTGACAAAGTTAAGAATAACAGTACATATGAAATGTCTGCAGAGGATGTTCACGATTGGGTTGCTAAAAACGGAATGTTCCCCAACAACAGCGTTGTTCTCATCCACACTGGATGGGATTCAAGGTAATCATAATATATATATATATATATATATATATATATACAACGTGTCATCTTACTTTATACTAGTATAAAAATTTTATATTGATATTCATATATACCTTATTTACCATCCCCTCTGGTAGATGCTCCACTTGCTTATATATATTTAGTATATATATATATATATTGTCACCCCCATTCCTCTCCTACGAGAAACTGACTTGCACGAGATATTATGTTACTGTAGCAAGACAGATCCAGAGGACGGTTAGTGATACTTTAGCGTGGTTGCGCCTAATGTTTGTCAGAGTCGGGCAGTCTAACTGACGTCCCGTGTTGTCGCGAGTCTGGGAGAGACATTTTTAGTAGTGGGTGTGAGATCTTTATTCATTGTAAATCTATATTTTTGAAGAAAGGGGCTGTGTCCACAGCAAATTCGGGGTTTCTTTATTCATTCTAAATCTATATTTTTGAAGAAAGGGGCTGTGCCCAGAGAAGTTGGGCGTGTTCGAAGTTTTGGTATGCGCAAACTACTCTTAGGGTTATTTGTGTATGAATATTTGAAGAGATGGGAATATCTAAGGGTGGGGGAAAGGGTGTTGAACATGTTAAGGTAGTAAGATTTTGGTGCGATTTTTTTCCTTTTTAGTGCAGGGAATTGTTGCAATGTTTAATGCTGGCGGGGATATATAGAGAGGAATTTTCTGTAATTGACAGCAGATCACGTCGAAGCGTCTTCAATGGGGAGAATTTTTACTCAGTTTGTAGATGAAGGATGGGTTTGGTTGGAAGGTAGCCCGCTATTATCTTAAATATTTAATTTTGAGCAATTTCTAATTTTTTATTATTAGATTGTTAAATTATAGGAGCCCAAGCAGGGGTTGCATAATTTAGGAAGGGACGGATGTATTGTCTGTAGACTATTGCAAAAGTTTCTTTCTGTTGGTCAAAGTTTGGTCTAGTTAGTGCTTTCAGTACGTTTAGTTTATGTGTAACTCTTGATGTGATATTGCTAAAGTGGTGGGTAAATATCACGTGATTATTGAAGGTCAGACCTAAGATTCTGGGTTGTTTGTTGGGGAGGGTAGATTTACTGTTTGATAAAGACCAACTTATATATATATATAACCTATATATATATATATATATATAACATATATACATATATACTATACTTATATATATATATCACTTATGCTCAT
>JABUQX010123071.1:0-30000 GCA_015478945.1 Trachelipus rathkii
AACCCCGTTTAAAGCTCGTGTGCCATTTTCAGTGCGCTTCCTTAGCGAGAAATTTCTGCGTAATTTATTATATTGTTCAGGAATGTTAAATCGGTTTCTTCCAATGCGATATAATTAATGTCATAATGAAATAAAATAATAAAATGCTTAAAAAGTATCTAAAATAGATACGCCATTTCAAGCTTTTTTAACTACCCGATGTATGTATATCACAAGGGTAAGGAACCGATTGAGCCTATACAATGTTGCGAGTGAAATGGGTTGTTTTTAAATAATAGTGAATAGATTCAAAATAAATTTATGTTCAAATAGATTTTTCAAATTCACCAAAGGGGAGTGTCGTTGTTGTTACGCAGGAGGCTAGAGGAGCTGCAACGGCCGCTAAACAATCACTACCAGTAGAAAAGGCGAGTGCAAGCATTTGCCTCAAACGACGGAAGGAGCCATTGAGAGCGCCAAAAGAAAACCGAGAGATCCACAACAACACCGGAAGCTTTTGACTCAAAGTAAGAAAATCTATATACTAATAATTTTAAACATTTCATTTGCGTCTACCTAATTTTTCAACCTTTTTTCATCATATTTTGGTAAGGGTCATTATGATTGGTTGTTGCATTATTTTATTATTATTATTGTTATCTATTTATATCAGTTTTTTCTAGGATACAGACGTTCTGTGCTGTAGTGTGCACGGGTCTTATTACGCAGAAGACTGTAATTTATCATTCCTTGGAACGCAGTGCAATTACATGGCATCGCAATAGAAATGATAACCCAGTGTCTCGAAATAGGGGTCCGACGTGGTTCGATGTTTAACTTGACAACCGGTAGGCAGGTAGTAGACCTTTCGACTCTTCATATTCAACATTTAATTCGCTGATAGATACTGATATTAAAATAATTATTTTCTTTGTTATTCTATTACTGATTCTTCTATTATATTTATCGAGAATAACGCCACGTACGGTTGAAAGGACTCCTATTTGCTAAGCTAGTCTTCGTAAAACGTAAAACGTTGCTTCCTCTGTCCGAGTCGTACCTCTCCAATATTATTGTTTGCTTCCGTCTTTGCCCCCCCTCGTGGGCTTGGTTTGTATTTTTCATTGGTGACTATCATATGCGATACTGTAGCCGAGGGTTCGTCAAGCCAGTCTGACTCATGATTTCGTATGCGGTTCCTTGATGTCCTGGTGGGAGCCTTAATCACGCTAGCTTTAGAGTCATCGTTTGGTGGAGCTGAGCTTGTTCACGCCGTACGCTTTTGTGCTATATTATAATTAATTAAAGATTATGCTCATATATTGTAAGAACCTATTTTATTTCAGCCTACTCATATCAAACGATTGGTGTAGAATATATGTTTGACTATGGGCGTTTCTTCATTTTTTATGTTTGTAGTGAGCTCGGAAAATTTCTAAGCGTCCAGTTTGAATAAGCTAGAATATCCGTTGCCGCTGTACTCATTCTGGGCGATCTTCAGATCCCAAGATAATAACCTTGGTCTCTTATGTCGATTAGCCCAAGGCGCGCTCTTAGCTATTAGTCCTAGAATGCTACTCGATGAAGATTTTAGCATTATTCCCATAACCAACCATCACAAATACTAGCTATAGGAAATACTGGTCTCTGAGAGGCTGGCCTTTCCAAAAATGGTACATAATAAGTCGCGGTTATAGGCGCGTCGAATGCTGTTCTCAAGCGCGGATTAAATCTCTTTTACAATGATCCAGGAGCGCCTGTTAGCACTTTAAAACTTTCAATACGTCAAGTTATTTCATTGCTCCTTGATTGGCGAAGTATAATATCCTCCCAGATTGTAAATATCTATGCTTATTCCTCCCTTGGTATTAAGAGGGATCTTCCCTATAAAACGCTATATTGATCTTATGTGACACTCCATATCCGGTTGTTCGTATTACTGGTTATATCATGTATCTGTTAGATACACATCCATATCATATTCTTAACGCGGTATACATAAAGCCTTTTTCGCCTTTTAAGTCCTATTTCATTTTTTTTATAGAAATCTTCTTTCTGAAAATTGTCTCCTTTTATGGGCGGTGATCCACTCGTCTTCTCCTATTCGGGATGATTGTGCACGTGGGCTTAGTGCGGTTTGATTCTGGTATTCAATTCCATTTTCCTTAAGTTGTCTGGTTCTCCCGATCTTTAATATTCATTTCTATTTATTTTTAATTATACGCCTATGTCCATAATATCAGAAAGCAGAGAAGATATCTGTTGTTAAGTTCTTTATTCTTTTCTTTCTCTGAATAGTCCAACCGACTCTATTTCTATCTCTCCAAAGCAAACTATATCAAATACCATCAACTACTATCGAAGATTATTCTCCGTATATAAAGGTTAAGACATAATTTTTTATTATATATTTGTTATTCTAATATTATTAGTTATTATTCTGCATTAGATTTTAATTTATTATCTACAATAGGTGATTAAGAAGTCAGCGTATTTCCATATCGTCAGATTTTTTTCTTTTTTAGCTGCTTAAGTATACTGTATCTATCTAAATCATTTTTTTTATTATAAATTAATCTATCGCTTATCGTTAGCATACTCATTACACAATCTATTATAACATTCATCACCTTTTATCCTTACACTTAATCAGTTAATCTACATCACGATTCATAATTTAAATTCAATTAATTTCATCCATGTGAAAACAAGGTAAAGTCTTCAATAATTATGGTATTATATGTATCAATATCATATATAATTATAAAATTAATTATTATTATGATTTTCTATAATAATATTTTTAATGTATTCACCATTGTATCATCTAATGTACCTAATTTAAATTATATCTTCATAATTATTATTATTTATCTCTGCGCACCTCCGGGCGTTTTGCGCCATCAACAGCAATGCTTCCTGAAGTGGTTTCCGCTGTACTCGGGATCGGGCGGATTCCACTCATATGGCCCTCCTTTCTGCCTGTCATCACTCCTCTATCCTCTTCTTCTCAGCTTTTTAATTACTATAATATAATTCTGCCTCTTTAATGTACATTATAAAATATCAGAAAAACGTGCATATCGAAGGATATCTCTCTTATACCTTAAGTTATTCGTTCAAAAGTTTCTTAGCCACCCTGATTGCAACATCCATTCTTGGCGAAGCGGCCACACGTCGCAAGACCCCTTGGCACTGGCATTCCTTCAGAGAGATTTCTTCTCCTCCCGCCTTGCAGTTAACAGCCAGGTGGTAGGGGAAGCGTCGCCGCGGCTACTGCCGAAACGTGTCTGACCTAGTGTCCGGGGCACTTTTTTATCGCCACCACTAAATAAGTATAGAATAGGTGCTATACAATTTTATGTCAAAAGACGTTATTTAATCGCACAATTTTTTGACCTACGATTTGGGTGTGGCCTGCGCCGGCGTTATTTGATTAAATATTATGTGTTTTGGACCAGTATTATTTATTTGATTGAGTCTTATTCTTGAGGCCGATGTATATTATGTAGTGAGTATGGTAGTTTATATCGTAAAGATAAATTTTATGGGTAGTGAATTATATTCGTGAAATAGGTAATAGTGTTCTTTACATTATGATTATGGTAATGTGCCGAGCCATAGAACCTATAATTCGTAACATAAAGGTGAAGCAATGTTAACCCAAGAGGATGATATTTTATAGAGTTGTCTGAGGTACGATGGGAGGGATTTTTAGTCTATGTGTCGGTAGGTGTAGTAGGTCGTTATTAGGAGAGTATTTTAGTGGCATGGATTGACTTGAATGATGTTTTATATGTATGAGAACCAATTGGTACAAACCATTATAATATATAGTGGTAGGTGGAGGAATTGCTTACATCCACTGTACAATATGCTGGATGGGGGTGAATTATTTTAAGTATACATCGTAATCTTCTCAATAGCAATGATTAGAATGTAAACTATGCATTTAATTAATATAAGTTGGAATTATAAAAAGGTGTGTCATGAGAACATCGGGTAGAAGGCAACGATTATAATATTACTTTGAGGATTAGTTTGTTAATAATTAGTGATAATATTAAGTTATGCATCTTATTAGCTGATAAGTTAGTATGTTGTGAATAGAGAGTTAGAAGTATAGTATTAGTTTCCTTGTTGGTATTGCGGAAGTATCTTGGTACTTGTGGGGGAAAAATACATATGGTGTCGTAAATATTACGAGTTATATTATCTTAATAATTTGTAGGGTTTGTTTATAGTAAGGTGTTATTATTGTACATAGTTAAGAACTGGTGAATGATATGGGCGTATATTATATAGTAAAGTAATTGAAGGATTTAAGGGGAAGCTGATCACTCTAATAATTTAGATTGCCAAGTTTCTAAATATTTGTAGTAAATTATATATATATCTTATGGTTATGCTGTGAGAATATGGATTAGTTGTATATCACTATGTAGAATGATTTATGGAATAATGAGAACTAGTAATGATCGTTGCGTAAAGTAATATTAAGTTTGGTGTATTGTTGGAAGACGAGGGTCATTAGAATCTGGTGTAAAGAGTAATTAGCAAGCGAATGCGAGAGATATGCTGTGTACCATTTTGCAGTGATGGAGTGTGATGAAGGTGTTTTTTATGAGATTTTGGCAATAGTTATTTGTTATGAGTAAGGAATTTTATTGAATCCGATTCTCATTGTTGTACTAAGGGGGATTTTAGAGATAGAATTCTATTATGGTTATAGGATTATGTTAGGACAATGTAAATAAGGTTTGTGTTATCAAGTGAAAGAGGCCATAAAAGTAGTATGATCTGTCTGTGTATCGATAGTTGAACGCGCCAATTAATTATGGTGTTGTTGAGTGAGGTGATCGCTGTTGTGTTGAGTGATGCCTTTAAATCTATAGCTCTGGAATTGCATGGTAAAGAGATGACGTGAGGTATTATTAGTTATATAGAATCATATTAGTTTCTTTGAACTCATCATTTAGTCTGCACAAGGACTCGAGAATAAGATATTGGCGCATTATGAGGAATGGGGAATGGTCCTTTTTAAGTTCAATTTGGGATAGATCTTAACTGCACTATGTGCTATCAAGATCTTGGGGATAATTACTATGAGACTATTTCCAAGATTTGTTAACAGTAATGTCTGTGTGACAGCACTGCTTTTCCCCCTCCATCTCAGGATGGAAGTTGAGATTGATCTGGCATGTTGTGGTGAAGTTTTTAAAGGGTTTGATTGTCTCGTTCAGTTCATAGGTTATCGAAAGAGGTGAGGATTTTGGATCAGAGTATAGTTCTCTTGATTGTTGTCCCAAGTTATAATCACGAAAAATAATATCGAGGTCTCTAGTATTGATTTTTAACCTCGAAATTACAATGGAGACATATGTTGGCATCGACCGTCCTGCTCGCGTGTTGAACAGGGACGGATTTCCGGGAGGATGGGACTTCGGATGATGTGAGTTGAAGTTGATTGTGTGCATTGCATTCTCTCTTAGCTTTTACAAGATTGCTATAATCTATATTCCATCTCATATGCGGATGTTTTGTGTCGGTTGTTGTTTTGGTCTTGTCTACGTGTGGGGTGCGCTGGCCCCGCTCTGGTGTTTTAGAGGGAAATTAACATTCTCTAGTTGAATTATTACCTTGTGGGTTGTGTGGTGTGTGCATGGTGTTGAGAATTTCAGGGCGCTATTATTTCTGTAAACAGTGGTGCCTGTTCGAGACGCTGAGAGCCATTTATATATCCGGGTTGTCGGACATTGTTTCTTGGCGGTGCTTTTTCTGTAATTTGAACTTTCGAGACACGCTTCATGACCGTGCGCTTTATGCCTGTAAAAGGCTGTGTTTTTCACTGGGGGTGTTGGTTCTGGGGGTCGTTGGTGGTTTTGGATTGTGTTCGCTTTTTTCGGTTGTAGGTGTCATGGGGTTTTTTTGGCTTTGTGGGGGGCGCGCTCTGCCGGCTAGGGCGTTCTGTGTGCGATGTGTTCGTTCTTTGCTCAGGGGTGTGAAGTCTTGTGCGGTGGGCGCTTGTTGGCGGCGGGTTGCTGCCTGGGACCTATTTTCTTGTGAAAGACTTTTTGATTGTTAAACTCTATGCGTATTCAGACTCCCGATGGATAATAATTCACGCTTCCTATTCAACGCGCCCACTACAAACTTTGGGGCCATATAGCCTGTTTGCCTGCCGACGTTGACTTAACGATACATGATCGCGGTCGGAATGTCGATTCGCTGGTAGTGCCCGCCCCAATGTCGCTGTGGGCTCTTTCGGTTGGGTGTAGTTTGTAGGGGGGATGAGGTGTGGGGGGGTTGGGGTGGTGGGTGGGATTCGGGGCTGCTTGTGATGCTAGTGTCGTTGTTTTTGAAACCCCAGATGTAATAAGCGAGTGATTGGGCTTTGCAGTATCATTATGGCGGAATAGGTTGACAACTATAACGAGGTGATTGCTTTAAGTGGAGTTCTTGATAGATCTTATTATGGTGAGATAACTGTGGTTTATAGTAGTTTGTGGAATTCTGTTACGGGACGCGAGTTGTGTAATGAAACGTAAACGAAAAACCGATGTGGGATCACAAATTATCTGATGTCTAGATTGGGCACAGGGGTTTTGCGCGGACGAAGGTTTGTTGAAAACCTTGGCTTGTGGTGGGAAAGATTTTCAATTTATGCCACCTGTTATAAGTTCAATTGCATTATGTTTGGTCGCCACACACTTGACTGTTTTTCTTTGCGATTGATGTTGGGCAGGTGGTTTGTGGCGGGTTTTTGTGCTGGGTGTGGGGCTGTTTGTGAAAGATTCTCTGCCGTGAGGGCGGTCGGAGATGGTGCAGGTTGAACCTTCATTCCTCGGCCACTACGAACCAATGGTGATTAAATATTTCGCTGTTTTTCCAAAATTTATCCACTTTAAAACCTAGCATTCGCCAAATGTCGACACAAATGGATGCTGTTTTCTGTTTTCTCTATAATATAGTTGGGACCCCCTTTTTAAAACGGATATCAATCTTCCGGGGGGTCCGAAGCTTGCTCCCCCATCAGAGAGCTCCGACCTCGTCAGCTTTTCGTCTGACTCATCACGCTCGTCTCAGCGCGCCCGCAGCGTCACCCTTTGCCCTCGCTCGTATGGCCATTATTCAGGTAAGCGAAGTACGGAAGACCTGGCTTGGTCGGCCACCCCTTGGCTTAGGGACACCGAGTAACGTGGTACGATATTAGCTACGTAAAAATACAGCCACATCTTACTATGCGGAAAGTGACAACACACTTTCCGGGGAAAAGTGTGGAGTTTCTATCAACACAAATATTTGAGAGCACCTGATGCAAATGTCTACCATGTTCAACATTTAACTACATTGGCTGTGGGGATTCGCACACAAACATCCCTATACGAAAAGATATCCGCGAGACTGCGCTTTCCGACCTTCCTGTTGGTTGCTTAGGGTCCCCATGTCCTTTCACTATACATTAGTAAAACATCGGTATTCGTTTAAAAAACCACATCCACTCTATCAATCACTGGTTCTTTGATAGCGATAGTAAGAACATTATTAAATCGCTACTTATAATTGTTCTGACAAACTCTAAGCTTAAGTCTCGTCATGTAGAAGTTGATTTTGAGAAGCTTTTTACTCAGAATGAAGAACTATTTTCCAACTTACCACCTACACTCTTTTGTTGTCCGAGAAGCACTCTCGAATTTGATAGATCTACGTTAACGTATAGATGCATTTAGAAACGTATTTGCCTATTTTGCGAACTAAACGTTTAATTCTAGTCATACTTTCATTGAGGTGGTTCGATTATATGTATCCGATAACATCAATAGATATAATGGGACATGGCAAATCAATGAAATAATCAGATTCTGATAATAACTTCCGTATAATAAATTTAGATCAAATCTGCTAACAAGAGTCGGGGTGAAAGAAGCAATGGAAGTAAGAAGATAATATGGTTGACTCGCGTAATGATATCTTCATATTTTTCACAGAGAGCAACAAGTAATCAGATATGATAGGGATAAATTATAGTTGACGAATTGTTTAGAAGAGAATTTCGTGATAGCGAGAGGATAAATGTGCGATTGTGTCTCGTGTGTAAGTTGATTCGTTACGTTATGCTGTCGGGGTGGTCGGTTTATGATGGGCATCCGTTTTGCGCTACGCGCTTTGTTTTCGTACAAGAGGCGGACCTAGATTTTTTTATTATTTTCTATTATTCGGGCGACTTAGTTCGATTGCGGGTGCGAGAAGCGATGGGCGAGATTGATTATTAGTGTTCTGGTGGATAATGGGGTTCGTGGCACAAGATGCAACTACGAAGATCTGTCACAGATGATAAAGCTAATTTGATTTGCATTGGCGATTAATATAGGGTTTGTTTTAGTACCTAACTATAGTTTCGTAAGTTGCGCGAGTGTGGTAGTAAATAAGGGTTTGAGTGCGGCCTGTTTTGCGTGTTCTGTAGATTGGGAAAATTATGGAGATTGTCGTGTGAACAGTTTAACTTATGTGTCACTTGCTGACTAATCTTCTGGGCGAAAAGAAATTGGGTAAACATTTTTATTAACTTTCCACGATTCTCGAGGAACTGGTTGTTGTTCTCTCTCTCTCTGTGCCCACTTTGAAAATTGTCATAACTTTATGACATGGTTCAGGCTGCGTTAGTCGGTGGGGTGTGCTGAATTTCGATTCTAGGGCAAAGAATCCACTTTTGCAGAGCTAATAATCTCTCAATTAGTTGAAATTCGCGGGCATACGCACCGGTTTCTCCCAAATTTTGGGCAAGAGTTTACGCTTATTCATGACATAATAATTTTTTTTATATTCTGCGCACTTGCCATCTTGGATCCTTGAATCACTGATCCAGATAGCAAGCATACCCGGGACCTCTGAAGCATTCTACACGTGTTATTCAAATTTGAACAAAATTAAAATCTTGATTAGCGTTCCAAACCCGCTTTAAACTTCAGATTTATCAAAAGTTATAGTTTTTCCCAAACCTATTTTAGTAAAACCGCGCCTGTTACACTTTCATATATTTTGGGCTTATCGAGAAGTAAAATTCGCCATCCGAAGTTGATGGTCGCGTCCCTATTCTTTACTGATCTATCTGATCCTTTTTCTTTTAAGAAATTATATAATGCATCTGAACATTCGCTCTTTTTTTTTCTATTCAATGTATTCGTCAACATATCCTTGGATATTTATTCATGATTATCGATTCGTTATTGTCATAGAGCCGTCGACGCAAAATATTACGCGATTACCCTTGGTTCTTCCTTCAGTTGGCCCGTTTTCGACTCGTTCTTTTCTTCTTCGTCAGTGCACTCTCCGGATAAAACCCCTCCACACCTCTATTCATCTTCTAATTAATCTACAGTGATTCCATACGGATAAGTGAAGAAGCGTTACAGTCAAAAACATGTTAATCAACTTTGTACTGAACGTCCATCCACGGAAATTTCTTCCTATTCATTATGTATATAAAATAATCATACTATTGGATTTGTTAAGAGTCATTAGATTTTACACCCCACTCACATTTACTAATAAATCATTTAAGATGGCTAACGTCGACAGAAATGAATGCTTAAATATTTATTCTTTAGAATATCATGACATATGTCTGAAACAAAGTATATGTCTAACTTTTCATCTTATTATGAAGTAAAGTTCTAGTTTTTTTTTATCATGTTCATTTCCATGGAACTTACTCCTTACAAATCAAAAATTCGTATCCATTTAATTAATGGGAACTAAAGAGTAGGATATTTAATTGATCATTTTTTGAAATTTTTATATACATCTTTTTATGATTGTTGGTTTTATGGTCCAATAAAATATAATCTCTATTTATAATGTTAAAATATTCACTATTATTAGTGTGCATTAATATCTTATGATATTTTACGAGACATACATCATTATTTTACACATATAACGATTCCGTATAGTTGTATATTATCATGTTTGGGTGTTTGGCCGGGACAGCGGGACGTATTTTTTAACGAGACATGAGGGAGAGAGATGTGCTGAGTGTTGAGTGAGAGTTCGTTTTTAATATCTCTATTAGGGTTCATATGCGGACCGCCAATACCTACGATCATTCGTGAGAAAGTGTATCTCGATTTCATAAAATTTTCTGATTACGTCGTCGTTGTATGACCACATATTTTTCTCTCTTTTCATAGAATGAACGACAATAACAATGAATCATCGTCATTTGTTATTTTTCTTGTGGGAATCAAAGTCGGTTATTTTGCGCTTAGCGTGCGTCTCTCAAGGAAAATTTGTATACATTGCTATGTAGTTGGAAGCGAATTTGCTGAGATACCCATAAATGATGGAGCGAATATATTAATGAGAAAGAAATATATAGCGGTAATGTCTATTCCTGGTTGATATATTGTAATCAATGTAAAAATTTAATTTTGCCTACTTGTACCATACGTAGCCGTTGCTGTTATATTCATGTTTAGGCTACAAATCTGATGAACATTTCTGATAATGGCTAAATAACAAGTCATCTTTTTTAACTGTAATAGCCGATAAAACCTAAGCGCATATGAATAAAACGACATTATTATACCCATAAAAAAAACAACAGAGAAGAAAAAAAAGAAAAGCCACACACATCATACTGGCTTTACAATTTTTTGGAAAAATTATTTTAAATTAGTCTAAAAAGGTTTTATAATATTTGTCAAAAGATTTATTTGTACATCTGTTCATACTGACAATATAAAAGCTCTCTCATAGGGGATGATTCCAATAAGAAATTTAAAAAATTCATGTATAAAAAAGTTTTTATAATATTTTATTCCCTTGTCCATTGCGTACATGAGGTTATTTTTTTGACCAAACCTTGATATTTTGGCACTTTATAAATTGGAGAGGGCCCGATTATTTATTTAATAGAATATATTTAATTTAAAAACATCTATTATCTATCTATTATATATTATCATTAGGATTCCTGTTCTTACTCTTATCTCTATAAACGAAGTACATTTCAATCCGGGTTCATACAAAGATCCTACCCTTATAATTATCGCTTCATATTACTCAAATATACTTATAGGCGTTCCTTGATATCAATACCTGCTATGTGGTTGATAGTACATTACTGTACATAGGTCTGTAGATTTATCTTATATCACTCACAGTCACTATTTGTCACGGAACCCTCAGCTTTTTGTTATTTCTATTTACTACTAGTATTACTACTAGCACCTGGCCGCGTATATATAGCCTATCTACGTTCTCTATATATTTACTCCCTCTCTGTTCCACTATTCCCAAAGAACCCCCTTTCTCCGTCATGAGAGAACCCTTCTACTATATCACTATCGCTCCACCTAATTTACACCTACATACCCTTACCCCTCCTACCTCCCATCATTACCACTTCAATTTATTACACCCCACTGACATCATCGCACTCTCGACCCACTTGACCTCATCGCATATATCAAAACTTACGCTTTAAAGAGGACCGAAATCTTTCATTCTGCATTCACACTCCTCCCATGAGAAGCTATACACAGTTACCTCGGGCTCATCCCCTTCTTCCCGTCCCCTCCGCCCCCGCCCCCCCCTACCCTCCCCGTTATTACTCATATCGCCCACACGATCAAGCGGTAAAGAGGACAGAACCCTTAAAAAAAGCAATTTATCAACTCACACGCGTATTCGCATATCAATAATTGTTTTTCTTAGTCCTAATAATTAATTTTCATCATACGAAACCACAGTCTCACGTTTTTTTTATCTTTTTTTTTGTTTTTAGGAAAATATTTTACTTTAGTTACCCCTAAAAAATATGTATCATAGAAAATTGGTTTTAGGGAAGACCAATTTATAAATAAAATAATATAATAGTTTATAAAGAATTGAAAACATACACCTATTATTTATATTTTCTTTTTCTTCGTTCTTAATTTTCTTAAAAGTATAAAAATATCGCTTAAAACCTATACCTTTATTCGTGAACTTTATTGTTTTTTTTCTCAAAATACGATAGTGACGTTTCGTAATGACCGAGACGACCATCGGAGGGGATAAATTGAGGCCGGGTCCCATTGAGGCGTCACTATATTATAATGACGCTTCTTCAGGACCCTAAAAATGACCTCAGACGATCCAACGGCAAAATTTTCACGCACGAACTATCGTTAGGCGTAATTCTCGTTTACATAGTGACGATTTTTTTCTGTACCATTTATAAGTCGAAGGTCTAAGTCAAATTTTTAAAAAACATTTCAAATTTTTTTCCGAGGTCGACTTTTGGAGAGCGATTTTAATTTAGACCTTTTGAGTTATAACGGTTAGATGAAAGTCAACTAAATACGGAACTGATTTAAATACGCTCAACGATATTCTAACGAGTAAAAAATGGATTTAAAGCGGGTAAAGTCATATTTTTGGGCAAATTACAAAAATCATTTTAATTACAAATGACGCTTTCAGAGGTAAATCGGGCGTCGTGCGATATTTTTTTTATTTTTTTTGTTTAGTACCTCTAAAATTATTTTCGTAGAAAACTGAATTTAATGGAGACTAAACTATAAAAAAATTATGATAATATATAGTAGCACTTGACCTCCGAAATAAAAAACTTCGCTTAAGGAACGAAAATTTTTATTTTGCTCAGTCCACTGAAAGGAAACCGAACTCGAATTATTGCTGCCGGCGATCGAAAGCGTAGAAGGGGACCCTTAACGAAAGAAATGATATTCAGGATGCGAATACCTGAATAAAATTATTGGGAGAAATGATATAATTAATTTTAATCATACGAAACCAAAAATCTCAACATTTTTTTTTTTTTTAGGAAAATATTTTACTTTAGTTACCCCTAAAAAATATTATCATAGAAAATTGGTTTTAAAGAAGACTAATTTATAAAAAAAAACTAATATAAATGGTATTTAAAAAGAATTGATAACATACACGTGATTATTTTAAACTTTTCTTCAGCTTTTCATGCGATTTTTATTCTGGAAATAGATTTAAAAAAATTAAATCTATTAATATTTTATTTGATGACACAAATTAAAAACAACAATTAGCAAAAATAATAAATAGGTTTAAAATTTACAAATTAATAAAGTCCTTGAAAAAAAAAATCTTTTCAATTATGCAACAATTCGAAAATATCTTTTAGCTAAAAGTTACAGCAGTGGTTCTCAAACTTTTTCGACTCGCGGCCACGGCACCCTTGACTAATTCAAGTTTGCCGAAGTCACCCCATTTTAGATTCTAAAAAGAGAAAGTCTTCCAATTTATAAAATAAGGTCGATCATTAATCTATAAAATTGCATATAATTTTGCATGATCACAAGCATGCCAAAAGCATTCGCAGGATTTGCCTCTGAACATATAAATATATAAAGATAACATAACTAAAATTTTCTTAAAAAAGTTGGAAAATTCAAAATCGATTAAAATTTTTAACTGAAAACTGAAATACAATTATGAAAATGTTCAAAACTTTCAGCGTCACCCCTGAGGGGAAGCTGCGACACCCAAATGTGACGCGCGTCACACAGTTTGAGAACCACTGAGTTACAGGAAAATAGAAAATTAAAAAAACAAAGAATAAACATCAATAAAAAATGAAATATTCTACCAAAAAAAACAAAATAAAAAGGCAAACATGAAGCAAGAAACAAGAGTGATGAATTTTATTTTTTCTCTTTAGTTTAACAAAAATATTGAAATTTTATATATTTGAAAACTTATTTGTATTTATTAATTTTTTTTTCCATTTCACCAAAAATAACGAAGATATAAACAAATGGTAATAATTTTTAATTTTTTCATTTTAGTAATAATGCGTTTGTTTTCGAGTAAATATTAATCATACATTTTATATATTTAAACTTGTTATACTACAAATTTGACGTGAGAGAACACTCGCGTATAGATTTCGTTATTCTCGAAGAGTTGTAAGATCACTCAGGGACTTTTCATTGAAGGTGCGCATCTACGGGGACTTTATAACGTAAAGTCGTCTAAAACCTTTGCGCGCAAATCTACTCCCAAAATCAACAACAGTTCTAATGTCACATATCTGCGAGACCTTAAGGGTGACACCTCGCCCCTCGAAAACTTTGCTCCGTTAATGATATTCTTTTCTTCTTTAAGGCTTTGGGATGCGTAGCGAAACAATGCACGTGTGCTGAAAATTCGTCTTACGGTTTTCTCAGAAAAATTAAAATCTCGGCGGGCCATATTTTGAAGATCGAGTAGGTTGAAATCTCCTATTAATTCCTCATCTTTGCAAATTAATAAAAATTTCTTATTCAGAGAGATTTTGGAAGTGCTATCCAACATGAGATTCGCGCAGAAATTTTCTAACAACTTTTTAGTGATTGGACTCCAGGGGTGTTTTTTCAGGAAATCATATTTCTTTCGAAATAATCCGATGATGACTTTACTTTTCGCCGCTATTTCGTCTAAGTAAGTTTTATTTATTAAAGCGGCATCCGTGGATAAAGCTGCTTCTTTATTTGGGGCGAACAAATATTTGATGACTTTTGAGACATCATTATTTTTTACCAATTTAAAAATTAACCGAGAGATAAATTCACGAATCAATTGCTCGAATTTTTTTATCATTTCTTCTTCTTCAACCTCATCACGAAAAGAAAGTAAGAAAAATAGAGCCTTGGTGAGATTCTCTGAAATAACCCCACCAACGTTTGTTTCGCTCTGGTGAATACATCTTCTCAAGGAAATTTCGGTGTGTTCAAACAATTCCTTTTTGTAGGTCTTAAATACCGGCCAATCTAGGTGAAGGGAGGCGGTAGCGATTACCGATTGTAATACGTTCTGAAGGAAATCTTGTTGGTCCCCTTTGAGCTTTATTATCTTTTCCCACACCTTTAACAGAAGCGCGAAATGAGCTTGTTTATTGAAGACGCGCGGGTTTTTTAGGACGCAGAAAGAGCATACGTCGTTGAATATATTCGTTTGGAAAATTGGCTTTAAAACTCTTACCATTTCTGGCGTATATATTGGAACGATAGCGTTGCAAAACATATTTTTTCCCAAATTGACGATCATCTCCTTTTTAAATAGGTTTTCGAAACTGAAATCTTCTTGGAAACAATCAATCGCTGTTTGACTCAATGGCCAGAAAGCTTCATTTTCGCCACCCAAAATAATACACATCCCCCAAGGGTTTCTTTGAGAATTTTCATCTATCAACGCTATCACTGGGAAGCCAGTGACGGGGAAATTCTTTAAGACGGCGAGTATGCCGCGATCTATTAGGTCGGGGAAATATTCGTCTTTCAAACTTTCTAGGGTAGAATCTAAGGATACCCGACATTCGTTTTCAACGACAACTCGTACGTCAATATTTTTTATGTCCTCTTCTGCATATTTCAACGCTACCAGAAACTCATTCTTATCCTTTTTTTCATATTTACCTTCGAGCTTTCTTTTTTTGGTTCCCGATACTTCGCCTAAAAAGCGATGGGAATTTACCTCATTTTGTTCCTCGTCGAGCTTTCTTTTTTTGGTTCCCGAAGCTTCGCCCAAAGAGCGATGGGAATATACCTCATTTTGGTCCACGAATGTCTCTGAGTCCAAAAAGTCGATCGAAGAAGGTAACAAGTAGTCGGAAAATTTATATTCATTTGAAATTTCGCTGTTCGTTGATGAATTATCACCTTTTCTGAGTATTTCAGGAATATGTAACGGGATAAGTTCGGAGTCGTATATCAACTTTGCCATATCGTATTTCTTTATTTTGTCCATAATCGAAGAATATTTCTTAACTTCGATATTTAAGGATTTTGTTTTAAGCGCGTCATCCACCATCTTGGTCATCACAGTAAGGAAATTTTTAAGCTTATTTTTTTCATGGTTCATCAACAGTTCATTTCCCCGCGCAATTTCTAGCTTCTTTATAATTTGAAATTTCCATCGTAGCATCATTTCGTTGAGGGTCTTCATATCCGTTGAACTCTTATGCGCAATATCAAGTTCTAATCTGTAAATGACATCATCCTCGCATAATTTCATCTGGAGACTCGATTGAAGCTCTTCGTAGCTAAGATCGAAGAATAAAAATTCTTGAAAATTTTTTAGGATGAAAGATGATTCGTTGCAGGAACCTTTCAATTGTTTTCCGAACACTGGCCGTAAACACCCCATCGGCTGATACACGATAAAAGATTTTTTTTTTGGACCGAGAACGATTTCTTCATATCGCCCACTCTTGTTTAATAGCCTCACGGGGTCCGTGAACTCCAGAACTGATAAGCTTTTATCATCAACGCGAACGCTGTGTACACAAACTTTCAATATCCCATTGATAAAGTATACGTCTGGGAATAATTAGGTTGAATCAATATATATTATATATATATATATATATATATAAAATTATAAATAATAATATATAAAATATATATATATAAATATATATATATAATATATATATATATATATATATATATATATATATATATATATATATATATTTATATATATTATACTATATATATATATAATATATTTCATAATGTATATATATATGTAAATATATATATATATATATTATAATAAATATTATATTATATATATATATAATATTATATATAAATTATATATATATATTATATAATATATATATATATAATAATATAATATATATAGTATATATATATAATATCATATATTATATAGATATATATATATAAATATATATTATATATATATATATATATATATAATATATATATTATATATATATATATAATTATTTATAATAATATAAATTATATATAATAGTATATATAAACTATATATATATATATATATATATATATATATATATATATATAATATATAATCAGTATATCCAAATATTTTGTTTCGAATATATTTTTCGCTAACTGTATTTTCAATTATACTTAACACCTACCGAGGTTTCTTGCATAATGAAACACCACTGTCTTCTGGGCCTCGTGGACGTTTTCCGGTTCCACCAAAGCTGCAGGCCTCCGTTCGAAAGTTATGGTTTTCCATTTCGCAGGCCTGAAAAATTAAGGCGTGTTAGTAATAATGCGATATAAAATATAAATCCTTTCAATTGTGCGCTTACTCATATGAAACATAATAGATGATAATGTTTTCTTTCATATTTGTGATAATTTAAAAGAAAGATGTTCAACAGTAAGGCATTTCTAAAATTCTGTAACGTTACTATTTCTATCGCGATTTCAAAATCTAGGATAGATGCGTAAAAATTTTAACATAATATAGGGGCGCGTTTTATTGTTGATTGTTTCTGTCGAACATCATTTTTTTTAATGTATAAAATATCAATAAATGCATTAATAATTCTCACAGTGACGATTCATCGGGAACTAAAATAGGTCGATCTGCTGAGTGTAAAATGGTGAAAAATAATTTCTGAATTTTTTTTCAAGTGCAATTTTTTATAAGGTTTAGGACTTAGACCATCGAGTTATATTAGTTCCTATGAAATTTCACAATAAGTACTTTTAATGCGACAAACGTTAGTTTATTCATAAAAAAACAAGCATCAATGCTACGCATCTCTTAATCTTAACCAGCCGAGCTTGTTCGCTGAGTGCGGGCAAGCAAGAATAAGATAATAATTAATGGACTAAAACAAGCAACAAAAAGGTTGTGATGAAAAAAAGGTTGAAAAAAATAGGTAGACGCAAATTACATTTTTAAAATTATTATGTATATAGAAGAATAAATATAGATAATAATAATAATTATAAATTTATTTCTTACTTTGAGTCAGAAGCTTCCGGTTTTGTGGCGGGTCTGTTGGTTCTATAGGTGCTCTTAATGGTTCCTTCCGTCGTTTTGAGGCAAATGCTTGCACTCGCCTTTTCCACTGGTAGTAAATGTTGAGAGGCCGTTGCAGCTCATCTAACCTCCTGCGTAAGAACAACGACACTCCTCTTTTATGGATTTGAAAAATCTGTTTGAACATTAATCTATTAGTTATCTATTTACTATTATTTAAAAACACCCTATTTAAATAATATAAATAATAATTTATAGAAGACAATATAAGAAAAGATAAGATTATCAATGTTTATGTATTATCAGCAATAAATTTTTACTATGAAGGTAGCATATACCTCCTAGCGTTGTCAAGTTAAAGGTAGAAACGTCGGACCTCTATTTAACGCACTGGTTCCATTTTTATTGCGCAACCTATGAGAAAAATTCCTTTGTGATTAGGATATTGTTCCAGGATTGCTAAATTTATCGGTTCATTGTGCGTGATGAGCGTCCATGCACAGCACATCACAGATAAGTTTTCACTAGGATCTAAAGTTACCAAGGGTAATAAAGGAATATAATTTACTAGGTTAGAACTTTCTGACATCCCGAATTTCCATTACCTCAAAATTAAGAAAATAAAACTTCTTCTCCGATTTACAAGATATCTGGAAATAAACGCCATATTTGAACTCAGCTAGAGATTCTACGTAGGAACCCTCAAATGAACATAAGTGCATTTTATTTAATATTTTAGATGCTTTTTTAAACATTTTATTTCGTTATGACAATAATTATATCAGAAAAAATTGAGTTTTTCATAATTTTCTTTTATTGGGATTGTAGGCCTCGATTTTCTACCCACTTTGCAATTTGCATACGCTAATTCATTATATGAAGGATAGAAGTATCTATCTCTTACCACTTTCGAGTTAATATCGATACGTGGGACCCCTATTTAACGCGCTTGTACCATTTTCAGTGCGCTACCTTAGCGAGAAATTCCTACGTAATTTAGGATATTGTTCAGGAACGTTAAATCGGTTACTTCCAATGCGAAAAGAGTGGCCAATGGCAGCAGGGCACAAAAGGTTAGAATTTTCCGATACCACGAATTTTCATTCTCTTACAATGAAGATAAAAAACTACTTCGATTTACACGATATCAGGAAATAAACGCAATATTTTATTTCAGTGAGAGAAAGCAAATCCCTAAATTAACCAGGAATTTCTCGCTAAGGTAGCGCACTGAAAATGGAACAAGCCCGTTAAACGGGGGCCGACTTACCGATATTAACTCGAAAGAAGTAAGAGATGGAAACTTCTGTCCTTCATTCGGAATTAGCTCGCGCAAATTGTTAGACGTGTGGAAAATCGAGGCCTACGATCCCAATGAGAGGAAATTAAGAAAACATCAATTTTTTAATAAGAATAATTTTATAGAAAAAAAAGTTGCAAAAAGTATCTAAAATATTAAATAAAATACATTTATTTTCAATGAAGGAGCCTTTCATATGAATATAAAAGCATTTTATTTAATATTTTAAATAACTTTTTATTTCGTTATAACATTGATTTTATCATAAAAAAATGACATTTTCTTACTTTACTCTTATTGGGATTGTAAGCCTCGATTTTACACCCGCCTAACAATTTGCGCAAGCTAATCCCAAATACGAAGGAAAGAAATATCTATCTCTTACCATTTTCGAGTTACGTCGGACCCTTAAGTACGCGCTTGTTTTTTTCAGTGCGGTACCTTAGCGAGAAATTCTTACGCAGATCGGGGTATTGTTCAGGGATGTTAAATTAATTTCTTCCAATGCGAAAAGAGCGGTCATGCGGAACACAGCTCAAATACGTAATGTAATCGATCTAATGTCATCCATAGTTCTCGTAGGTTAGTACTTTCTGACACCCCGAAATTTCATCCTCTAACAATTATGATAATAAAAAACTCCTTCAAAAAACACGATATCTGAAAATTAAAAAATTCGAGGTGTCGGAAAGTTTTAACCTTCAAGAACCGCGTATATACTTAGATCGGGGGCATTACGTATTTGCGCTGCGCACCACCTGGCCGCTCTTTTCGCATTGGAAGTAACCAATTTCACATTCCTGAACAATATATTAAATTACGTGGTAATTTCTCGCTAAGGGAGCTCACTTAAAATGGCACTTGAGCTTTAAACATGGGTTCGAAATATCGATATTATCGATGGTAAGATAGATACTTATATATATATATATAAGTATAATATAATATATATATATATATATTATATATATAATATATATATATATAATATATATATATATATATAATATATATAGATATATATATATATATATATAATATATATATATATATATATATATATATATATATATATATATATATATATATATATATATATATATATATTATTAAAGTGGTGTTAAAAAATATTGGTGATGATTCCTTAATATTGATTTACTTACAAACAAAATTAGAACTATTCTATTAAAATTGTATAAAACATTTAATTAATAAAAATGGTGACAAAATATCTTTTACAGTTCTTTTATTGATTTACGTACTTTTTATTATAAAACTATTAAGAAGAAACAGTTTTTAATTTCGTTTCCACCTTACGAGAGCTCACAAATAACTGATGATGATAAATATTATTGTAGTAGTGAAAATAATTATTGCTGATGATGCGTTAATATTGATTATCACACAAAAATAGCTCTATTGTATTAAAATTGCAAACTTCTAATTTATTAAAATGAAAAAATATTAAAAAATGTCTATAAAATATTATATAGATTGCATTTATATTCGTTAGAAGAGTCAATAACTGACAGTACTATGGATTTTCTAAGATCACAGTTTATGTAGGAATTTCCCGCTAAGGTAGCGCACTTAAAATGGAACAAGCGCCTTAAAAAGGGGTCCGGCCTATCGATATTAGCTCGAAATCGGTAAGAGATTGTTACTTCTTACTTAAACTTTGAAATAGAGATAGTTTTACAATTGGTCAGTAGTATTAATCTTTTCTTTTTTTTAAATGTTTTCTTTCTTTTTTTTTTTTTTTGTAATTTTTTTCAAAGTTGATATTTTGGGCATGTTGTTTTTCTCTACTTTTCTCTTAGTCACTTGTTATTCTTTTGTATGTAAACTTCAAATTCTCTTTTTGGTATTTGTTTGTCGTGTTACATTTTGTTGCCTTATTTTTTTTGTTTTTTTTTTTTTTTATTTTTTGGTTTTTTGCATTTTGTTTTGTTTGTTTATGAAATAATAACCGCTTTGTCTGTGCTGTTATGGGTTTTGTTTTTTTTTTTTTTGAACTTTTTTGTTAAGAAATTTTTTAGTGGTTCTCCCTGTTGTCTTCCTGCTGATGAGTTTTAATTATGATTATAGTTAACTTTTTTTTTTTTTGTTTGTATTTTTTTTCTTTTTTTTTTGTTTCTATATTTTTTTTTTTTTTTTTTTTTTTATTTCTTTGTTTTTATTTTTTTTCTGAGTTGTTTTTTTTGTTTTTTTTTGATCTCTTTTTTTTTCTCGTTGAGTGTTTATTTTTACTATTTTTTACGTTAAATTTCAGAGTTTTGGTAAGAAGGCCCGACACCCTCGGAGAGTAACTAGGGGCGTCTAACCACATTCAAGCTGCTTTTAGTTTTTCGATAACCGAAGTCGCTTCGAAAATTGATCGACGGATCGCGATAGGTGACTGCAGTTTCGAACTATTACTTCCTCACGACACGCTTAACCATGCTGTACTAAGAGAAGTCTTGTATTTCGTAATTATTTTTTTTTGTTTTTAATCGAAAAAACTCGTTTAGGGAACTAAAAATTTATTTTTCCCCATCTCCCGAGAAGTAAAAAGTAACGTTGTTTCGCGGCGCGATCGGAGCGTAAGGGGGAACTCTTGAGATTTTTTTACGTCACGTGTTAAATGGTTCATTAGATTGCCCGACACCCTCGGAAAGTAACGAGAGGCGTCTAAGCGCCATACAGCTGCTTTTAGTTTTTCAATATCCGAGGCCTTGTGAATTTTAAAAATTCGTAGAAAAAAAAATAATGGTCATAGGTAAATGCAATTAGTTATGAGGAACACTTAGGGTTTTTTTCCGGAAATTTTGAAACTCTTCCCAGGAACTCCCTGTACCTCCGCAAACTAATGAGGAGTACCTAAGGACCCTAACAACTTGTTTTAATTTTAACGATATCTCGAATTACATTCTGGAGTTTTGAAAGTTTTTTGGTTTTACCCCCCCAAAAAACAAAATTTCCCTCCTTCTAGTGGGGTGCGCATCCAGTCACAGAGTAGTGCTGGGCCTTCCAACTCTAAATATACAGGTTTTGAAAATAAATATAAGAATGTCAATAAGGCATCTTTCACCGGGAAATTTCCGGCCTAAATTATTTGTTAATAAAGGGAACAAGAAGATCATATTATATATATATATATAATATATATATATATTATATATATATATATATAATATTATATATATATATATATATATAATATATATATAATTATATAATATATATATTATAATATAATATATATATAATATAATTATTATATATATATTATATATATATTATATATTATATAATATGATATATATATTTTATATAATATAAATTAATATATATAATAAATAACTTTCCAAATTTGACGTTTTTTCAACTCGGAACCGTTTATGAACTCGAATAGGTCTTAATTGCAAATCGCTCATCCCACCAAATGTCAACCTCGGGAATAGTTGAGAATTTTCTTTTCAATTTTTGACTAGACCTTCGACCTATAAACGGTACAGAAATATAACGTCACTCTCATAGCTATTTTAATAACGCTTAACGATAGTTCGTTCCCGAAAATAATTGCCGTTTTGATCGTTTGAGGTCGTTTTATGGTAATCGAGAAACGTCATTATATTTTAAGTGACGCCGTAGAGGAAACCCGGCCTCGATTTACCCCTCCGAGGATCGTTTTGGTAATTACGAAACGTTACTATCGTATTTTGAGGAAAAATCCGAAAAAGTTCAGGATTAAAGGTATGGAGAAAATTAGGAAAAATGTGAGTACCTAATGATCCAATTCTTAATATAATTATCTACGTACGAAATCTTACAGGTTTTCCACTTACGCTTCGATCCGGGGGCACAAAAATAACCTAAGCCTTTTACTTCTTCGGGAAGATGTTGGCAAAATAAATTTTTCGTTTCCTAAGCGAGTTTTTTTTTTCGAGGCGCAAGTGGAACTATAATATATTTTTTTCTTTTAAATTTACCTCCCCTTAAATTAAGTTTTCTACGAAAATTAATTTTTAGAGGTAACTAAACAAAAAATAATTAAATAAAAACGCACGACGCCTATTTTATATAGGCTTTAAGAGATTTTTTTGCTACAGATGATGATAATTAATTAAGACTTTAAGAAAAATTAAGAACGAAGATAAAAAATAAATATCCAATATGTGAATAACTGATTATTATTAATCCTCTACAGACTTAGATTGAGTAATTTTTTTTTTGGTTTCTCTCGGGAAAATAACATGCTTAAAAAAAACAATTATATGATATGTGAATACCTGAATATCAATTCTTTACCTAAATATCGACGTAAAGAAATCCTAAAGGTCCTCACTTACGCTTCGATCGGTGCGCAAAATAACGTAAGTTTTTACTTCTCATGAGATGTTGCAAAATAAATTTTTCGTTCCTAAGGCGAGTTTTTTTTCGAGGGCAAGTGTACTATATATATTATTATTTTTTTATAATTTAGTCTCCCTTAAATTCAGTTTTCTACGAAAAATAATTTTTAGAGGTAACTAAACAACAACTAATTAAAAAACAACTCACGACGCCCATTTCCTATAGGCTTTAAGCGATTTTTTGATATAGAAATCAGTGGTTCTCAAACTTTTGCGATTCGCGGCACCCTTGACTAATTCAAGTTTGTCGAAGTCACCCCATGTTAGATTCTAAAAAGAAATTAGATCACTTTAAAAATTAACGTGAAAAAATCTCAAGAGTTTTCCCCTTAAGCTCCGATCGGGGCACGAAATGACGTTATTTTCGACTTCTCGGGAGTTGGGGCAAAATAATTTTTTCGTTCCCTAAGCGAGTTTTTGTCGAGAAAACAAATAAAATACTAATAGAATCTTGGACTTCGCGTTGCCGAGTAAAGTTAAGCGTATGGTAACGAAGTAATAGATCCAAATTGCGTCGCCTAGCGTGATTCGTCGATCAGCTTTTGAAGATGCTTCGGATTTCGAGAAAATACTTTTTGTATTTTAAAATTATCGAAAATTCATGAATATCTTAAAATTGTAAAGGCATAAAAAATCGAAAATATTTTTTATTGTTTTATAGATATTTAATACATTAACTATAAAGAAAGCAAATATAAATGAATGTTTTACGGGTGATCAATCAAAAATTATTGGTTTGAATAAAAAATGATAAAATGAATATAAATATAAAAATTGCTTACATTCATTACTTTTTCAACGATAAGAATTTTTTATTTTTCTTAAATAAAACAATTTTTACGATAATATTGTTAATTATAATCTATTTTTTTTAACAATCCACGATTATAAATATATTTCGCCTTCGCTATTTCTTTCTTTCAAAATAGTTTTTATTTATCTAGAAATCGAAGACGATATAATAAAAATAGCGCTACACCCCATTTATATATAAAAAAAAATATAACAATATACAAGCATAAATTTATTCCTTTTGATATAAAGAAATCCAAAATCTATCATACTCGGAATAACCAAAGAGATGGAAATAGCACAACGTAGTAAGCACCACAGTAATTTATTGTTCCATCACCTTACGCAAAGGGGGAACACTTAGGGTTTTTTTCCGGAAATTTTGAAACTTGTCCCAGGAACCCTCTGTACCCCGTTAAACTAATAAGGAGTACCTACGGACCCTACGACTGATTTTAGTTTTACGATATCTCAAATTCCTGGGTTATTGCCACGTGTTGCCGCCATGTTTATTTATTCAAAACTGTAGGACCTAGCAGGTTGAAATAATAAATTACTGTGGTGCTTACTACGTTGTGCTATTTCCATCTCTTTGGTTATTCCGAGTATGATAGATTTTGGATTTCTTTATATCAAAAGGAATAAATTTATGCTCGTATATTGTTATATTTTTTTTTATATATAAATGGGGTGTAGCGCTATTTTTATTATATCGTCTTCGATTTCTAGATAAATAAAAACTATTTTGAAAGAAAGAAATAGCGAAATCGAAATATATTTATAATCGTGGATTGTTAAAAAAAATAGATTATAATTAACAATATTATCGTAAAAATTGTTTTATTTAAGAAAAATAAAAAATTCTTATCGTTGAAAAAGTAATGAATGTAAGCAATTTTTATATTTATATTCATTTTATCATTTTTTATTCAAACCAATAATTTTTGATTGATCACCCGTAAAACATTCATTTATATTTGCTTTCTTTATAGTTAATGTATTAAATATCTATAAAACAATAAAAAATATTTTCGATTTTTTATGCCTTTACAATTTTAAGATATTCATGAATTTTCGATAATTTTAAAATACAAAAAGTATTTTCTCGAAATCCGAAGCATCTTCAAAAGCTGATCGACGAATCACGCTAGGCGACGCAATTTGGATCTATTACTTCGTTACCATACGCTTAACTTTACTCGGCAACGCGAAGTCCAAGATTCTATTAGTATTTTATTTGTTTTCTCGACAAAAACTCGCTTAGGGAACGAAAAAATTATTTTGCCCCAACTCCCGAGAAGTCGAAAATAACGTCATTTCGTGCCCCGATCGGAGCTTAAGGGGAAAACTCTTGAGATTTTTTCACGTTAATTTTTAAAGTGATCTAAGTCTGTAAAGAATTGATAATAATCAGTTATTCACATATTTGATATTTATTTTTTTTCTTCGTTCTTAATTTTTCTTAAAGTCTTAATTAATTATCATCATCTGTAGCAAAAAATCGCTTAAAACCTATAGAAAATAGGCGTCGTGCGTTTTTTTAATTATTTTTTGTTTAGTTACCTCTAAAAAATATTTTTCGTAGAAAACTGAATTTAAGGGAGACTAAATTATAAAAAATAATATTATATATAGTACACTTGCCCTCGAAAAAAAACTCGCCTTAGGAACGAAAAATTTATTTTGCAACATCTCATGAGAAGTAAAAACTTACGTTATTTTGCGCACCGATCGAAGCGTAAGTGAGGACCTTTAGGATTTCTTTACGTCGATATTTAGGTAAAGAATTGATATTCAGGTATTCACATATCATATAATTGTTTTTTTTAAGCATGTTATTTTCCCGAGAGAAACCAAAAAAAAAATTACTCAATCTAAGTCTGTAGAGGATTAATAATAATCAGTTATTCACATATTGGATATTTATTTTTTATCTTCGTTTTATTTCTTCTAATTAATTAATTATCATCATCATGTAGCAAAAAAATCTCTTAAAGCCTATATAAAATAAGGCGGTCGTGCGTTTTTTAATTTAATTATTTTTTTGTTTAGTTACCTCTAAAAATTAATTTTCGTAGAAAACTTAATTTTAGGGGAAGGCTAGAATTAAAAAAAAAAAATATATATATAGTTACTTGCCTCGAAAAAGACTCGCTGAAGGAACGAAAAATTTGATTTTGCAACTTCCGAGAAGTAAAAAGGTTAGTTATTTTGTGCTCCCGATCGAAGCGTAAAGTGCGGAACTTTAGAATTTCGTTTACGTAAGATATTTTATATAAGAATTGATATTCAGGTACTCACATTTTTCCCTAATTTTCATCATACCTTTATCCGTGAACTTTTCGTATTCTTTTCCTCAAAAATACAATAGTAAACGTTTCGTAAAATTACCAACGATCCTCCGGAGGGGTAAAATCGAGGCGGGTTCCTCTACGGCGTCATCTAAAATCTAATGACGTTTCCTCGATTACCATAAAAACGACCTTGAACGATAAAACGGCAATATTTTCAGGGACGAAATATCGTAAGCGTACTTAAATAGTATTAAGAGTGACTGTCTTATTCTGTACGTTTATAGTCCGAGTCTACGTCAAAATTGAAAGAAAATTCTCAACTTCCCGAGGTTGACTTTTTGGAGGGCGAATTTCTGAATTAAGACTTCGAGTTATAACGTTCCGATGAAACCGTCATATTGGAAAGATATTATATATATATATATATATATATATATATATATATATATATATATATATATATATATATATATATATATATATATATATATATATTTTTTTTTTTTTTTTTATATATATTATATAATATTATATATATATATAATATATATATATTATATTTTATATATATATTATCATATATATATATATAATATATATATATATATGATCTTCTTGTTCCCTTTATTAACAAATAATTCTAGGCCGGAATTCCGTGAACAGATGCCCTTATTTGACTTCTTATATTTTTCAAAACCCTGTATATTTTTTAGAGTTGGAAGCCCCAAGCAATACTCTGTGACTGGATGCGCACCCCACTAGAAGAGAAATTTTGTTTTTTTTGGGGGGTAAACCAAAAACTTCAATAACTCAGGAATAATTTGAGATATCGTAAAATTAAAATCAGTTGTAGGGTCCTTAGGTACTCCTCATTAGTTTGCGGAGGTACAGGGAGTTCCTGGGAAGAGTTTCAAAATTTCCGGAAAAAAACCCTAAGTGTTCCTCATAACTAATTGCATTTACCTATGACCATTATTTTTTTTTCTACGAATTTTTAAAATTCACAAGGCCTCGGATATTGAAAAACTAAAAGCAGCTGTATGGCGCTTAGACGCCTCTCGTTACTTTCCGAGGGTGTCGGGCAATCTAATGAACCATTTAACACGTGACGTAAAAAAATCTCAAGAGTTCCCCCTTACGCTCCGATCGCGCCGCGAAACAACGTTACTTTTTACTTCTCGGGAGATGGGGAAAAATAAATTTTTAGTTCCCTAAACGAGTTTTTTCGATTAAAAACAAAAAAAAATAATTACGAAATACAAGACTTCTCTTAGTACAGCATGGTTAAGCGTGTCGTGAGGAAGTAATAGTTCGAAACTGCAGTCACCTATCGCGATCCGTCGATCAATTTTCGAAGCGACTTCGGTTATCGAAAAACTAAAAGCAGCTTGAATGTGGTTAGACGCCCCTAGTTACTCTCCGAGGGTGTCGGGCCTTCTTACCAAAACTCTGAAATTTAACGTAAAAAATCTCAAGGGTCCCTCTTTACGCTCCGATCGTGCCACGAAATAACGTTACTTTTTAATTCTCGGGAGACGGGGAAAAATAAATTTTTCGTTCCCTAAGCGAGTTTTTTTCAATGCTGCAATGTAACGCCATCCGGGTTCTCGAAAGTTAGAACTTTCACAGACCTCGAATTCACAATTAAGGTTAGAAGTAACAATCTCTTACCGATTTCGAGCTAATATCGATAGGCCGGACCCCTTTTTAAGGCGCTTGTTCCATTTTAAGTGCGCTACCTTAGCGGGAAATTCCTACATAAACTGTGATCTTAGAAAATCCATAGTACTGTCAGTTATTGACTCTTCTAATGAATATAAATGCAATCTATATAATATTTTATAGACATTGTTTAATACTTTTTCATTTTAATAAATTAGAAGTTTGCAATTTTAATACAATAGAGCTATTTTTGTGTGATAATCAATATTAACGCATCATCAGCAATAATTATTTTCACTACTACAATAATATTTATCATCATCAGTTATTTGTGAGCTCTCGTAAGGTGGAAACGAAATTAAAAACTGTTTTCCTTCTTAAATGTTTTTATAATAAAAGTAGTAAATCATAAAAGAGCTGTTAAAAGAATATTTTGTCGACCAATTTTTCTCAATTAAAATGTTTTAATACCATTTTAATTAGAATAGTTCCTACATTTTGTTTGTAAGTAAATCAATATTAAGGAATCATCACCAATATTTTTTAACACCACTTTAATAATATATATATATATATATAATATATATATATATATATATATATATATATATATCTCTACAAATCATATATATATATATCTCTATCTATATTATATATATTTATATATATATTATATATTATAAATTATATATTATATATATATATCATATATATATTACTATATATTTATATAAATATATATATATTATATATATATATAATATATATACGTTATCTATCTTACCATCGATAATATCGATATTTCGAACCCATGTTTAAAGCTCAAGTGCCATTTTAAGTGAGCTCCCTTAGCGAGAAATTACCACGTAATTTAATATATTGTTCAGGAATGTGAAATTGGTTACTTCCAATGCGAAAAGAGCGGCCAGGTGGTGCGCAGCGCAAATACGTAATGCCCCCGATCTAAGTATATACGCGGTTCTTGAAGGTTAAAACTTTCCGACACCTCGAATTTTTTAATTTTCAGATATCGTGTTTTTTGAAGGAGTTTTTTATTATCATAATTGTTAGAGGATGAAATTTCGGGATGTCAGAAAGTACTAACCTACGAGAACTATGGATGACATTAGATCGATTACATTACGTATTTGAGCTGTGTTCCGCATGACCGCTCTTTTCGCATTGGAAGAAATTAATTTAACATCCCTGAACAATACCCCGATCTGCGTAAGAATTTCTCGCTAAGGTACCGCACTGAAAAAAACAAGCGCGTACTTAAGGGTCCGACGTAACTCGAAAATGGTAAGAGATAGATATTTCTTTCCTTCGTATTTGGGATTAGCTTGCGCAAATTGTTAGGCGGGTGTAAAATCGAGGCTTACAATCCCAATAAGAGTAAAGTAAGAAAATGTCATTTTTTTATGATAAAATCAATGTTATAACGAAATAAAAAGTTATTTAAAATATTAAATAAAATGCTTTTATATTCATATGAAAGGCTCCTTCATTGAAAATAAATGTATTTTATTTAATATTTTAGATACTTTTTGCAACTTTTTTTTCTATAAAATTATTCTTATTAAAAAATTGATGTTTTCTTAATTTCCTCTCATTGGGATCGTAGGCCTCGATTTTCCACACGTCTAACAATTTGCGCGAGCTAATTCCGAATGAAGGACAGAAGTTTCCATCTCTTACTTCTTTCGAGTTAATATCGGTAAGTCGGCCCCCGTTTAACGGGCTTGTTCCATTTTCAGTGCGCTACCTTAGCGAGAAA